>CM050518.1:9683761-9786261 GCA_027563665.1 Antrozous pallidus
ACAGAATCTTTGCACATATCAAGGGGAAGACACATACAAAAGCCAAGTTTTGCTCAGGTCCCTGACAGGAGTTGGAGAGGAGAGATGAGAGACACAAGGGGATTTGGAGGAGAAGATGGAGTTTATTGTTCATCCCACATCCTGTTATCTAAACCCTCATGGAAATTGTTCCCACCAATGAAGCTGGATGGATGACTACTGATCCTATAGTTTGTACACATGGGAAACCACATGGAAACTCTCACGTATGGTTGAGAGAGAAGGTGGTTGGCAGGAGCTGTGTTATGACACAGGTGAAGGCTGTGATGCAGGTGCATGATCAGCAGTCTGTCCCTACACCTGGTGGCTGAGAAAGCCACAGCTAATAATTGTCCTAAACTCACAGATTCACTTAAATTGGCATATTCTATGCAACGTTTTTAAAGCTTTCAATTCCCTTTCCTAACAGATGGCAAACTTCTAGAAATCAAATCCCAAAAGCTAATACTGCTTGTAAATATATGTTGTTATGAACATTTTTAAAGAAAACTAGTAAGTGATAGATTTATAGGGAGTGTTTTTAAGCAGCATTATAAAAATTAAAGGAAGAAGTTGGTGTCAAAAGCAAAACAATGTACCTCTCAGCTTAGGGTATGCATTTTGATCCGAATTTAAATAACTTTTTAAGCTTTCTAAAATGTATAGGTATATTTTTAGATTTGTTGTTTTTGGAAAATTCTGGGGTTTTTTTCAGATGGTTATAAGCCTGGTCTCTGGAGGCAGATAGTCTGATTTATAACCTGCTTTGGCACTTATTGACTCTGAATTCTTAGGCAAGTTATTAAATCTCACTGGTTCTCAATTTTCTCATCTGTATAATGGGAATTATTATGGGATTATTTCTTTCAAAGGGTTGTGTTAATCTCGGGCAATTTATTCAGCTTCTCTGAGTCATTAGACTCTGTAATTTGAGGAAGGGCTGTCATTCTGATTTGAGATGGTCACTGGAGGAATTTGTCACCTCTTATGGAATTCCTACCCCTTTTACCTACCTCATTTAGGGCCTGTACTCAACGAAGACACCTCTACAGAGAGGTCAATAGTTCGATTGGCAGGGCTGAGGGACTTGGAACCAGATTGTTATGTGGCTGCCAAGCCTGAGTCTCTAACTCTCCTAGCATCTTGCAGGAGGCCAGTATTCTCTTGATAAATCCAGGCTTTGTCTGTTTTAACCAGAGTTAGTTTCTGTTGCTGAATAGATGGAGCTGATTAGATGATTAGATGAAGCACAGTTTGAAACACACATTTCAAGTTTACTTTAAAATTTCATAATATAACTTTACATTTGCAGAATAATAATTTTAAAAATTCATCATGCAAAGTAGAGCAAATAAAGTTCTACGAAAGCTTCCTGGCTCTTGAGACTCCACAGAAGCCTGCAAGGCAAATGCAAGACTGGGAAGTGGTTAAGAGCTCAGAATCTACAGTGAGACAGATATGGGTTCAAATCCAAGCCCCACTTCTTTTAAGCAAGAGTGTGCCAGAGAATTTACGCCTCGGGTTCTTGTCTTCCTCATTGGCTGAAAGCAGATAATCGTTCCCACCATATGGGGTTATCGTGAGAATTAAATGGGAATTGGCATGCTTCCCACTCAATAAATATGAACCGAGAATGATGAAGGTGGTGCAGGCGATGAGTACACCCAGGATGCAAGTGGCAAAGCCTGAAGCAGATCCTGGAGCAGAACTCATTGCAGTGACAGAGGAGTCAAAAGCAGTGAGGCTGAGCTGGTACAAAGTTTTAGCTGTCTAGTAGAATGGATAGTAGTTCTAAACACAACATGGTTTGGGGTCCTTGGATTTATCTTCTGGCCTAGACTCTCATTCCCGAGTCTGACGGAGAACTGAGAAAATGCATGCACAAACGGCAGATGCTTCGACACAATACTCTGTACCACATGAGGGGGCCAGCAGACTGCCTGGGCCCCTTTATGAAAGAGTATTACAGTGGGGCCCGCTATAATACATACATTCATCACACCGTGGCATATTGGGGTCCCAATTTCTCAGTATTCCTCTCCACAGGATGGATTTGCCCAATGAGAAGTTGTATGCAGGGCACTCTGAGTGCATGAGAGTCAGAGGAAGGCCACAGATGGGAGCAAATTCCATGTGAGTCCATGTGAGAAATGCTTGGGCAGGGGCTAGGTGCAGCATTGAGGGGCTGCTAAGCACTCACCAATCAACATAAATGATGCATTAAAGCAATCTTATTAAACTCAAAATTTATGCAAAAACTCTACAATGAACAAAATTTCAAAAAATTTGAAGACAGGATCAGTCATAGCACCATACCAAACCATCTTGGAGCCTGGGGCATACGAAAACACCAGTTGTAATGATCTGTCTTCATTTAGGATTTTGGTATTTTGTTCCCCGTAGATTTTTGTACATCAGTTTTGGGGGTTTTTTAATGCTCTATTAAAATGTTTTCTTGCCGAGACCGGTTTGGCTCAGTGGATAGAGCGTTGGACTGCGGACTGGAGGTTCCCGGGTTCGATTCCGGTCAAGGGCATGTACCTTGGCTGCGGGCGCATCCCCAGTAGGGGGCGTGCAGGAGGCGGCTGATCGATGTTTCTCTCTCATCGATGTTTCTGACTTTCTATCCCTCTCCCTTCTGCTCTGTAAAAAATCAATAAAATATGTTTTAAAAAATGTTTTCTTGATCATTGAGCTTTGAGTACGCCCTTAAATTCTGTGCCCAAAGCAAATGCCTCACTTGTCTCACCCTGGATGGTACCAGAAACATTTATGAGGGAGGATGGTGCTTGATGGGGAAAAGCTGAGCAGATGAAATCAAGAAGCAAAAAAAAATGTGGGTCATTCCTATCACCGTGCCTGCCCGCTCTCGCCCTCCCTTCCCCCCTGCTTTTCACTCACCAACACAGGTGGACAGTAGCCATGCTGGAAACCATTTCAGAACCATGGACAGGTTGGCACAGAGTTGAAAAGTCACCTTGCAAGTTACATTTGCTCTCAGGTGTTTAGGACCTGGTTCCCTGCCCTGCCCACCCCAGACCCGCCGAGAGAGAGAGAGAGAGAGAGAGAGAGAGAGAGAGAGAGATAGAGAGAGAGAGAGAGAGAGAGGTTTGTCAGCAGCTATTCTGAGCCCATCTACTGCTCTTTCTCAGTCATGGCATATTTCTATGTGGGGACACGGTGCTGCATAAGGAATGGGGGCCGTGCACCCAGCCCGGCACCCTCCACTTCGCAGGCGCAGCTGGCGCTGACAACGGCTAATTGGCAGGCTCCGGCCGTCAGTTTCTGATGACACAGTAGAAATCATAAAAGACAGAGATGGGAACAAAGAAAGTTTAGAGGGAATAATAAAGGAAATATCTATATTCTACTGTGAACAGTTGCAGACGAGAGAGAGGGCAAGTGGAGACAGGGGAGGCCTGCTCTGGGTAAACAAGGAGGAAGGAGAAACAAAGACGGGCCATGCCCTCCCGCACGATCCCCAGGAAACAGCAGTGCGCCGTCAGGTACACAAATGGGCAGAAACGCACATGAAATAGGCAACTTGGCATTTGGTGCTCTGAGCCTGCCATTTGCTAGAATTCAGTGACAGAATATACGCACGCATATACAAGCTAAATTTGGTAATAAGCACAGAGTTCAAATTATAAAGTCAAATAGTGAAGCAAATGATTCAACCTGAGGACAGGGCTACAATATATGTGTACTCACCCACAGATGCCCAGGGGGCTCAGGAATATTTTTATTTCTCATTTGTTCCTTCACCCACTTATTAAATTCTATAAAATGAAAAATATATATATCCAGAGGGAAGGGGAAAATAAATAAAAACAAACCACTCCATTCTTTGCAGGGGTCAGTGTCATCCTAAGGAAAAGGAAGCAGTGGGTTGTATTCTTACAGGGAAACCGATTTCGGATTTCTGCTTAAATTAGCATGATTAAAAAGTCTGCTTTTAAACTGCATGAGAGTAAGATTTTTGTCAGACTTGGTTTTATTATATCAAACTGTGTGCGTGTTGGGGGAGGAAACATATGCTTTTTAGCAGGAAAATTATCCATTTGTGCTGCTTTTGTTTCAGAGAATTTCCCCGCCCACGGAAATGACCTAGTTTATGGCTTCTCTGCATTTAGGGCATGCTACAGCAATGTGCACACACAGAGAGAGAAAATGGCAACAATGGGAAATAGCCTTGGATTTTTTTTTTAATCAGAAGCCTGGTTTTATGTATGGAAAGTACGCCAGATTTCTTTGACCAAAATTTAATTCAGTTCACATCTATTTGCCTGTTCAATGTGAACAGGCCAAGGTTCAAACCTTAAAGGAAGTTGTGTGGTAAAGCAGAGGTTGCAAACTGGTGGCCTGGGGGACAAGCTGGGCTGCAGACATGTTTGGTTTCACCCTCACTTTGTAGCACCTCAGAGGACGTTAAATTTTATTTGTTACTTAGCTGACAGCATTTACAACTTAGGAGGCTGCGTGTAAAATTTTAGGTTTCTAACTTCTCTTTAAAAACCTGACAATCTGCCGAACCGGTTTGGCTCAGTGGATAGAGCATCGGCCTGTGGGCTGAAGGGTCCCAGGTTCGATTCCGGTCAAGGGTATGTACCTTGGCTGCGGGCACATCCCCAGTAGGAGGTGTGCAAGAGGCAGCTGATTGATGTTTCTCTCCCATCAATGTTTCTTTCTATCCCTCTTCCTTCCTCTCTGTGAAAAAACAATAAAATATTTTTTTTTAAAAAAACCTGACAATCTACTGCCATGAGGCCTGTATTCCCATGTGACAATGATTCCCCTAAGCAGTACACTCCCCACCCCCGCTTTAAGCAGTACCAGCTCTATTTCTCCTCAGACTCCACCCCTCCCTAATGTCCTCTGATGCAGAAGCTTGTGTTACTGTCTTTCTTATATGGAATCTAAGAAGCCTATGTAATATTGCTTGTATTCATATCCCGATCAAAAGTCTGAAGATTAAAGTCAGACCAAGCAATTCATGTATTTCAAGAAAATAAATGTTCTCAATGTCAGCTAACTTGGTTCACTTAGCGATCAGGTTTCTCTAAAAAATAACAGCGGATACTTATAAAGCTTTTACTATGTGTCAGACAATTTACTAAACTTTTCACATATTTAAATTAATGTAATCTGTATATATAGTCTAGGAAGTAGGAATTATTATTATCTAGTTTCCCAAATGAGGATACTGGGGTTTAAAGAGGTTAAGTGACTTGCTCAAGGCCCCCTTTGGCAGGACTCTGGAGGCCTTTGAATGCGTGCCTGGCACACATATATGATACAAGCCTGTAATAAAGGTAGGTAACAGGTGTTACATGCCTAGTATGTTCCAGGCACCAGGAGAGGCCTTTAAAATACAAAGCAGTATAAAAGCAAACTTATAGTGGGTTGCAAAAAGGCTACAAATAAGATGCTTCCATGGCTAAAAGGAGAAAACTATGACATCAAGTGCACAGAAGGCTCTCAGAAGCTCAGAGGATTTTTCATTGAGGAAGTGAACATTGTAATGGACCTAGAAGGCTAAAAAAGAGAAAGATACGCAGACATGTGGCTTGGAACACAATGGGAGAAACAAAATACATGGAAGATTGTAATTGGAAAATACAAGACAGCTCAGGAAGAGCAAGAGCAAGACCAAGGTCGATCTGGATGGGAAGTCTTCCCAGTTATTGAAACGCTAGAATGTAACATGCATCTTGAGGAGGCAGAGGTGAACAAACTGTGGACATGGCCCTCAAAGAGTTCCCACTCTGGTACAGAAGAATAAAATGTGTGGAAGCATCTACAGTTCAAGGGGAAAGGTGACCCGCGTAGCCAACTGCCGGTGACATACTCACTCACGATCCACAGGCACTGCATACCAACAGGGGGAGGAAGGACCCACCATCTCCCACCCCACCCCCTCTTCCCGGGGCGCACGCCTCCCAGGACCACCGCCCACACAGTTGGGCACCAGTCTTCTCTTTCACTTTCTCTCATTCTCAACATCCCAGTCATGCAGCTCTGCTAATCCTACTTCTTAAAGGCCTCCAAATCCATCTTCTCTCCTTGCCTTGTACCATTACCTTAATCCAGCTGGCATCTCCTCTTGTTTAGAATATTCCAACAGCCTTCTCACTGGGCAGTCTTTCCATTTCCCCTAAGCTTGCCATACGTATTTTCATTTATCCACAGCACATTTTTCTCTGCTACAGTCCACTTGATCTTGCGAACAGGCATATTATGAATGAGGAGACAAACTGACAATTTATCAATGTAGAAAGTCTAACACAAACAATAGCAATTCAAAGAACATAATAGTCTACTAATTAATGGTAAAGTGGTTAAGAAAATGAGCTTAGGGAGTCTAACAGGACTGAGTTCCTTAGAAAGCCACTTCCATTCCTTACTAATGGTGCGTAACCTTGGGCAGCTCAGTCTCCCCGTTTCCCCTTCTATAATATGGGGTTCCTCATAATATCAAAAGTCCAGGTAGTTGTAAGAATTGAATTAAATAATCGTTCATAATAAGTTCTCAAAAATTATACTGTTTTTATTATAAAGGTTGTTATTGTGTTATTAGGTTATCAAAAATGTTGGTTGTTTAATGAACCAGGCCAGCCACATGTAAACTAGAGCCCAGCGCACCTGGAAGTCCTCGGAGCATGGGAGCTGGGGAGCTCCCCAGTGTGGTTTGCCTCCGTTAAGAGCAGAGAAATGGTTTCTTCTCTGTGTTGTGATTTTAAGTAATATCAATGTTTCATAAAACTTATTAGCGTAGGTCTAGGTGAAACAAAAATAAGGTAGCGCACTGGGAAATTAATTTTAAACAAATTACATGTAAAATGCAAGGAATCGTAATATTGTTTCTAAAGCAGTCTAATCTTAATATCATATATTTTGCTTTATGAAGCTCCCAGCTTTAGATTAATCATTTTGTTTTTTTATTTACTACTCCATATAATAATTGGCTTATCTATGATATTAATATACATGAATTTTTTTTTAGTTGGCTTTGTCAAGAAAGCATTCAGCCTGATGTTTATATGTTGATTTTAATATGCAATGGATGTGTTTATATGCAGATTACATTGGATTGCATTTATACTAAACAAGAAAACCAAAATGTAGAGAGGTGCTCAGACCTGAGTAGCTCTCAGAGTATAAGAATCCAAGATGGAATTTTCAACTCATTTTCTCCTAATAGCATAACAGTAGCTCAAAATTTACTGTTTCCTCAATATGATGCTGTATATATTTTTAGAAATATGAAGAAGTATTTGAGTCTAAATTTGTCCTATAGCCGTGAGTCTGAAGGAGGAAAGGGCAAAGGTTTTGACTCCGAGAGGACATCTAGCAGCATCGGAGATACTTATGGTTGTCACATGTGGTGGGGTGGGCAGAGAGGATGTTACTGGGTAGAGGTCAGGAATAGTGTTAGACATCCTACAGTGCACAGAATAATCTTCAAAACAAAGAAAGATCCATCCCCAGATTTCAATTGTTCTGAAGTTGAGATCCGTCCTATGGGAAGAAAAGTCTCAAAAAATGACTAACAATTTTTCAGCTGTACTAAATTGAAGCTATATAATCCCAAATAGTTTCTACAACTCAACCTTTACTACTCAAAAGTAAAATTTCTGTCTGTTTACAAGCAGATGATTTCTATTCTATAGATCTACTTATTAGTCAACAGATATTGAGTTCCTACCATGTGTCAGAAACTATCCTAGACACTGTCTTGGGAAAGGTTACGCTGACAGAGTGGGACAGCTGGTACACAAATAGATAATAAATGGGGATGATGTAATGTGTGGGTGAGTGCTGTGAGGACATATAAAGCAGGTTAAGAAGATGGGAACTTTCAGGAAGGCATTTCTGAAGTTGTGACATTGGAGCAAGACCTAACTGGAGTGGAGAAGGAGCCCATGCAGTCACCTGGAGGCAGAGAGAACAGCAAACGTGAATACTGTGACGTGAAAATGTGTTTGGCATGATCAAGGAGCAAGAAGGCCACTGCACTTCAGGGAAGTAAACAAGCGGAAGAGAGGAAGGAAATTAGGTGAGAAATAGTGAGAGCCCTGCTTAGGACTTTGGATATTATTTAAGTGTGACATCTTCATAGATAGATTAAATTATATATATATGGGGAGGGGAGCCCAAAAGTAGTACATACTCATTATTATTAAACATTAAAGATTTATAATATTTATAAATGTACCAACATAACTAATACATATTATATAATATATAATACAGCTATAACAACATTTTAGTCAACGCAGACCACATATACCACAATGGTCCCATAACATTTTACTAGAGCTGAAAAATTCCTATCATCTAGCAACAACTTAGCTAGTCATAATATTGTAACACAATACATTCCTCAGATGTTTGTGACAAGCTGGTGTATACCAACCTACTGTGCTGCCAGTCATATGAAAGTACAGTACATACTAAAGTACAGCATAGAAAATGCAGTCAATAATACTGTAATAACTATGTATGGTGCCAGATGGGTACTTGAACTATCAGGGGAAGAGAACACTTTGTAAAGTATATGAATGTCTAACCATTATGCGTATAACTGAAACTAATACAAAATAACGTTGAATGTAAACTGTAATATAAAAATAAAATTTTTAAAGTGTAGCACACACAACTACAGTAGTAGGCTATAGCATCTAGGTTTGTGTAAATACTCTTCGTGTTGTTTGCACAATGACAAAATTGCCTATCCACACATTTCTCAGAATGCATCCACATTAAGTGGCCCATGATTGTATATATTTGGAGGTGTATATTCCACCAGTTTTTCCAGGTGTATACTAACACAACCATATGTACTAGTTACTTACTCACTCATTTATTTACTACAAATAAATACACAAATACATTTATTTTTGACAACTTTCCTTCCCCCCCCCCCTCCTTATTTCTACATCTCAAGTAGTTTTGTTTCATCTTGTTTAACTTTTCCAGCTACTCACTGATGAACAGCAGTAAAGAGAGGAAGAAATCTTTATTTACTTTCTTTCCATCCCACATCTAGCAGAAAGTCAATCAAGAGAAAAAAAACAGAAAAGAAAATCAAATCAACAAATACCACAAATATTGAAATGCACAGCCACGGGCTTTAAGATGGTAGATTTGTCTATTTTTAAGGCACCTGATTTACTAGTATTTCCTTCACTAATGCTTTCTAATTTTCTCTATAGATATGCTACACATCTTTTGTTAGGTTTTGCTTAGGTGTCATTATCTTTCTGGAACACATCACTTCCCTCTTTAAAACATGTGGAAGGGCATGAACTGCTAGGTAAAGGCCACACTTCTTAGCTCAACCACAAGCTCCTCTTTGCTAAGGATCTTCTCAACCACACTTTCTAAAGCTGAAGCCGTTTTCACTGACATTTCATGTTTCAGACATCTCCCCTTTGGTGCCCTATTCCTTCTGTCAGGGACATCCTTTGTTGTTGTTTTTGTTGTTTGAGGGTTTTGTTTTTTTTTACTTTACCTCAGAGCCAAACTTATCCTTTAATACCACCTCTTTGAAAAACTCTCGATGACCCTTTAATCAAGATCTCCGTCAGAAGCAGATCTTGAACTATGATTCTGTGTTGTTTCCACTCAGCTCCCTCACTCACTGTCCTCTCACTGGTATTCCAAGGAACAGTTTCTCCCAGACCAAAGGAAAAGACTCAAAGATGCCACAAGACCAACTATGAGGCAGAAAAATCTGGATATATGGTTACAGAGCAAGTTTTCAGCTCCCAACAGCTATGGATCAGACTTGGACTGTGGGAATGAGGAGGGACATGCAGGTGACTCAGACTGGAGAAGTGGAGAACCTTCAATCCTGAAACTGCAGGAGGGAATTGAGTACCAATTGGATGTTGTCTCCAGGACCACAGAGCAGAGTGTAAGAGGCCAACATGTCCCTATGTAGATAGTACAGTCCAATAATTCAATATACCTACCAATACTGTAAGCAAAAAGTGGGAGCCTGGGTAACTGGAGTAGGGGGAGGTTGTCAAGGGAAATCCTTGGCCCTCAAGCAAAATGTAACAAAAGAAAAACAGAAATGTTCTCCTGCAAGTTTCCCTGTGAAAGAGGAATCTCCAGCAGCTCAGGGTGATGCCCAGCAGGAGAAGAGTCAGCTTACGCATCTGCTAGGTTTGGAGGCTACAGAGCCATCTCACAAAGCAGGCCCTTTCCTGTCCTCCCGGCCTCTCCTCCATCCCCTTCTCTGAACAAGAGAGGTCAGAAATGCCTTTGAACACACGTGTAGACTTGGAGGGAGGAAAGAAAGAAGACGTCTATGGCCCTATTTGTTGGATGTAGACTTCCCTGCAGACCATATCTCGGGGAAGGAGATGATTTCATTTTAAGTCAAGTTCAGAGGTTGGCTTATTATACAGCACAAAGCATTTAATCTCTGAACTAAGATTGCAGTTAGTAACTTAAAGTAACTGTAGAAATTTCTATTAAAATTAGTGATAAAATAATCATCTGAGACAGGAAGGAAGCCTTCCCAGTTTAATAAAGTTATAAGTGATAGTGGTAGATCAGATAAAATTGCTTTATGTTTACACCCCATTATTTCTAACTTGTTTCATGTTCTATTATATACATAAAGCCACTGCTTAGCATAATGTCTTACACATGGTAAGTTCTCAATAAATGTCCTTGAAAGAATAAAGACATCCTTGAAAATTACCATTTCAAGATGAGCGTAAAAAAGAAAAAAAAATCACCATGGGTAATTCTAGCCCACTTTAATTTAAAATGACATTAAAATTACCATTCCATTTATTCCTGGGCACTTGAAATTTTCTCCTCTTCACCCATTCCTGTACATTATTATGTCAGTCAACAAATGAGGTTGACCAGAACCCAGAGTTCCCGGGAGGAAGGGGCTTAGGAAATGTGTGTCTTCTCCGGGGAGAAGAGCAGCATAGTTCTACCACACAGCCCCAGAAACTCGCATTTTCAATCAGTTGTTCCACCCAAGCATCAGCATCCAGAAAACAGGGACTTTTTCCATAGCAGTGATTTTCAATCAGTGTGATGCAGGAATTTTTAAAGCATGCAATACATGACTATTTGGTCAGGGGCCCCGACCTCTTCCCTTAGATTTCCCATTTAAAACATGGCAATAGCCAACACAACATGTATCAAAATTATACATGTTTTTGTCAGATCGGCAAAAAATAAAATATATATTTTAGTGTGCCACAGAATTTTAGTAATTAGTTTATGTATATGTGCCAGGAGTTTTTTTTTTAAAGATTGAAATTACTGGTCTAAATACATGTTCCTCAAATGGCCAAACTAATCCTTGAAACACTTATCCAAATAGTACATATGCCTGCCGATGGGATTGCCTCTCTCCATTTCTTCTTGAAGGGAAGTTGGCTGATGGTCTCTAAGGGCTTGGAAGCAAGGGACCTTTCCAGCAGAGAAAACGATTGTGAAGAGAGAGATGAAAGCAAGCAGATATTCGAGACACATTAGCTGGTTTGGTTCCGCTGTGACATAGGGTCCATGGAGCAGGAGGAAGAATAAATTCCAGAAGGTGAGATAAAAAAAAAGAGAGAGAGAGAGACCAAAACTATGCTTTGCAGTTTGGAAACCAGTTCTGCCAGGAAGGTGCCTTAGGCTCTCGCTGTAAGAGAGCCGAGAGTTTTCTCCATCACTTCCCTCCTCTTCCTCACGTGTGTGTGCGTGCACACACGTATGCTTTTTCATTTTTAACTTCATTGATTCTAGAGAGAGGAGGGGAAGGGAAAGGAAAGAAAGAAAAAAATCAACGTGGGAGAGAATCATCAATCTGCTGCCCCCCCCCGCAGGCACCCTGAGCAGGGAGGCATCCCGGGTCTGTGCCCTGACTAGGAATCGAACCCTCAGCCCTTTGGTGCATGGGACCATGTTCCACCCAACTGAGCCATACAGCCGGGGCCCTTCCTCATTTTCAGTCGAGGGGTCAGGTCTGTATTTGGTAGCTCTGCATTTGGGAAGAGCACACATTATTCTCAAGTGTTTGGAGAAATTTTTTCCCAAAATACTGGAATTAACAAATGTGAATTTTAAAAGAGAGAAAGAGGAGGCTTGCAAACAAACTCAAAGTATATTGGACGAAAAGAGGACACTCCAGACTAGAAGGAGAATCCCCCCCCCAGACGGAGACAACAGAGAAAAGGAAGGGGCTCTGGAGACTCAGAGAGCTGGGCGCCTGTGTTCCCCTCTCTGCAGCCCACTAGAAAGGCAGAGAGTCCCCCCCAAAAAGGAATCTTCGCAGGTGGGGCCATAAGCATATTCCCCCATTCCTCTCATGCTGACTATGGCAGAGAGGTAGGAGAAAGCTGCTGGTCTTGTTGGGCAAATGTCATAGGGCAGTGAGCATGCCTGCAGGAACCTGTGCTGTGGAAAACCTGTAAGTAGATGAGGGACTCACCTCTAACGCCTGGGCACAGTGCAAGGCCCCACAACTCGGGCACAAATCAGCGAGGGCCAGGGCTCATGATTGCAAGCAACAAAAACTAATTCTAATTAATTTACTAGTAAGTGTGGCGGAGGTAGGTATAAGAGGCTCACAGAATCTCCCAGATGCTCTAAAGAACCAGTTCCTAAACTTGAGCTGTAATGCTGGTCCCACAGCCCGTTCAGTGCTGAGCAGACACTACTGTTTACACTGGATGCACTTAGGCCAACAGTGGGGGACGTGGGAAGCCATGTCAGAGCCACGCCTGCCGCTGCCTGGAGCCGAGCCCTGCTGCTGGCAGAAAGGATGCTGTGTGATCCCTGCCCTTTCCTGCCACACGGTTCACATCGGAACCTGCAGACGCCGGGAAGGCTCACCTCTGGTGTCTCCACGCAGCTACGGGGGGCGAGCTCCTCCGCCTTGGACACGTGAGTGTTCCTCAGACTGCGGAGGGGAACTCAGATGCTCGGCAGCCACAAACAATGACCAGGGAGAGTCTTCGGAAAGAACCCACTTTCATGTTCCTGCCAACTCAGCTGCGTGGGAGCTCCAGGTTAACAATTCATTCTACAGGAATTGTGCATCTTCGTTTGAAAACTAAAATTTGTAGTACTCACTTCACCTTGATGGTGTTTTATCTTCAAAAACCTGAAAGAATGAGCTACTTACCTCATAATATGATGGCTGGGATTAATAAATTATACGGTGGATTGAGTTAAGGGTACCAGTTCTTCGCTGTCCCTGTATCTATACTCTGTGCCAGATTGCTTGTCAGTTTTTCTTGCAAAGAAGGTAGAGCCCTAGCTGGTTTGGCTCAGTCGATACAGCGTCGGCCTGTAGACGAAAGGGTCCTGGGTTTGATTCTGGTCAAGGGCACAAGCCCAGGTTGTAGGCTCAATCCCCAGCGTGGAGTGTGCAGGAGGCGGCCGATCAGTGATTCTATCTCTCTCTCTCTCTCCCTCTTCTTTCCTCTCTGAAATCAATAAAAATATTTTTAACATAGGTAGAGCCCTTTATATCTGGGTTGACCTTGTGACTTGCTTTGGCCAATAGAATGCAGTCGAAAAGATGCTGTGCCTGCTCTGAGTCTAGGCCTCAAGGTTCTAATGTGTCCTGCTTGGCCTTTGCCACTGTCATGAAAATGTGCCCAGCCTGGCCTGCCAGAGGCAGAGACAAGTCACCCATCACCCAGGGGCCCCAGCTGACACCCAGATATGTAATCATGAAGGCCACTTAGCAGACCAGCCCCAGACAAGAGCAATAAATGCTTATGTGCATGTCGCTTTCACAGCTCTTTGTCATGCAGAAATCACTTAGAGAATGATGGGAAATGTAGTATTTAGCAAACAAAAAAACTAAGCATGCTGTAAAAACCGTAAGTGTTAACAAGCAGACCAAAAAGAGGGCATCTTACAAAATGCTAGCAGCCACGTAACTTGACAGAGCAAAGGCTGATAGTCCATATAAAATTATCAACGAAACCCATCAGCCAAAGACACTGTCCAGGAATAGATACTCTGAATGTCACAGGTAGAAATGTCAGTCCTCTCCCTAGAACACAGATCGGAGTGAAGGTTACAAAATGAAGAGCTCACAGACCCCAGCTGTCTAGAGTTGATGTCTGCTGGAAGCATCTTTGGCCTTGCTGACTCAACACAAAAGTCACGTGTGATAAAATAGACCACAGCAGCTCAAAGTCCTATTTAAGCACCAGATCAATGGTTTAACTCTTATGTCAGGGCAAGTAGACACCGCTATGTGATGGAAATGTTGTGTGTGTGGGGGGGGGGGTGATTTTTAGTGGCAAAAATCTAGACAATTACATCTGTTTTCACTGGTTTAATGTCAAACCAACTCTTTAAAAGGTAAATTCTAGATGCCTGCGAGTATATTGTGGCATAAGAATACTGTTTTTATTTTATTGTTTTATTAATCTTCACCCAAGAATATTTTTTCCATTGATGTTTAGAGATGCTGGGAGGAAGGAGGAAGAGAAGAGAGAGAGAAACATCAATGTGACAGAGATACAGTGATTGATTGCCTCCTGCACGCTCCGCCACCGGGGCCAGGATGAAACCTGCAACCCAGGTACGTGCCCTTGATCTAGAGTCAAAAGCTGAACCCTTCATTGCACTGGTTGACACTCTAACCATTGAGCAACACTGACCAGGGCAAGAAGACTGTTTTTATTATCTCTATTACTACATGTCTCATCTGGCCCCAGACCTTTCTCTTATAAACTTAAGTTTTCCTCAAAAAAAAACACTACAGTAATCACAAAATTGTTTTACTTTGCAAATCTACTGAGATTATCAAAACTCTGTTCCCTATGCTTCCAACATAAGGGGTGTATAATGAATTCAGAAATTCAGTAAATAGAGCTCAGTGGGACGACATTTTTTTCCTGACTCCTATGATTATCATAATTTGATTTTATACTTTTGTCCTAAGCTAGCAGCCAGGGAGTAATCTTTACTGAGTCATGAACTTTCCCATCATTAAATGTCTGCACCTATTTTCAACATTTCAGAAGTGTCCAATAACTACATTTTATCTGCCTTGAATACAGTTGAGTGGAGACACAGGGGAACACATGTATAATAAAGCTTCCTTTGTGCATTAGCAAGGTCCTTGTGGTTTGAAGTCACAGCTCCATCTTTGACCCCTTTTCCAGGAGCATAAAGATTGTGTAACACATCTTCCATAGAGACCAGGACATATGTTTACAAGGACAGAAATCTGAGTAACTCCCCACTGGCCCAGAGGGAACATTAAGCTCTTCTGTCATTCTGTAGTGTATTATTTACGGTCCCTTTTTTGTCAGCTTTTTTTTTCATTTGTAAGTTCCACTCCATGTCCTGATAGAAAGTGATAAAATGCTCAATATGTTAAAAAATCTTATCACTAAATCAGGAACAAAACTATAAATTTCGGCCTTTGAAATCAAACTGACTGGTGAGGATCATTTTGCTCCTGAAATATTACAGTAGTGATCAATTTGCTGTAAAACTAAGCAGTTTAGCTCAGCAATCTATAGTTGGAAAGCAAGTTGTTCAAGAGGAAAGTTTATGCCCGGCCCAAGGGATAAATTAAACTTTATGGGGAAAATATGCATTATTACATGCGTATCTGTTTAACATATTATTCTTTTCCACATCAGTATAATAAATATTTTTAATCGTATATTTTATCTCACACACATATAGTGATGGGGTAATTTTATTCCTCCTGTATTGGCCCAAACATGTTCAATTAATCATAGAATAGAGAAGAGCTTTCAGGTCTCTTTTTTTTTTTTTTTAATGTGCTTAACAAATGTACATTCCTGGTGAAATCGAGCTGGTTTGCAACAGAATAGCTCAAATTCTATTTCCTCAAAGTGTACACACCAACTGATCTGTTTTATCCTTTCTCCCCCATTTTAGATCCTTCTCTTTGCACACAGCTTTCAGCCGGAAATGCTTCCATTCATAAGGAGTGATTTCACTGGAAATACTGCCTCAGAGTGCCTATTAGTTGTAAGAAATCAAACACAGGGAATGCAAATCAGGGCTTGTACTTACCGAAGTAATAAGTCATGAGAGTTAACATTAGTTGAGCCTCAGAACTTGCCGGCCTGACCTGCATTATTCCACATCATTCCCACAAAAATTCTAGGGGTCGGAATGTTGCTGTGTCCATTTCAGAGACAGGAGACGGGGCTTCAAGAGGCTAAACGTGACCAGAGCAGAAGGGCCGAAGCACGTACAAAGCCTTCACAAAGTGTAGCAGCGCGGAGGTGAGGAAGAACAGGGGAATCCAAGGAATATTCCCAAGATGGGACCAACAGAACCCAATGGTCTGGCGGCTGGAGCCGTTCCGAGAGAAATGCATTTTCATATTGTTTGCCTGCACATCCTGCGCATATATGAGGATAACGTAACAGGAGAACTCAGGCATGTTTCTACATTTGCTCCTTCGCCCATCCATCCGGCACATAAAGGAGCATGTAAGGAAATGTTCCCTCAAACATCGAAGGCTAGAAAGGAGGTTGAGTTTAAAGCTCATTCTAAAAGCTTCAGCTGGTCATTGCTTCATGGTGGCTCTGGGGTAGGGAGACAACTCTTAGAGCGTCTGTACAAGCCTCGTGACAGCTTTTACCCCAGACAATCCTCTCAAGGACATTTGTAGCGCAGATAGTCTTGAAAAACAGAGGTAGTGTCTGCCCCCAGGGCAGAAAGCGCATTTGTTTCCTGACCAGAGCAATGTAGGCAATGCTTCCCTGCAAGGCAAGGGCTGGACAGACTTGCCAGCAGCCCCCTTACAATACAACATGGGAGGTTTCTTAAACTCGGGGATTCAGCTGTAACATAAACCCCTTGCATGTGCAGAATTTACCAGGCTGCTCTACCTTGTGTCCCTGGGACACAGGGCCAAGGGGAACAGACATGTATATGAAGTTCACGCTGCCTGCTGTGCTGTAATCAAGTCCTTGTCTCTGACCCAGGGGGCTCGTGTCTTTTGCCCGCGTCCATGAAACTGTGGCAGGCTCACTTGCTAGCTTCCAACCACAGTAAAATCTTAAGCTCTGCCCTTCATCCTACAGTGCTTGACAGTCACATCACCCATTGTCTAAAGATTCTTAACATTAATTTATTTCTAAGACTTACTGTTATTAAATTATTCTCTCCAAAGGAACTAGAGCAACCTGTTAATAATCATTGCTCAGATTCCACCATTTTGGATTTCTACTCCCTCGCCTCATTTTTCAGTTGGTATAATTGCATGGCAAATCAGTATTATCACAACCCAGACGTATGAATTATCACACGTATCTACACTTGTAAATGTCTTGACGACATTCTGAATAGACTGTTCCACATAAACAAACCAGCATATGCACCCCATTCATCAACAAATATTTACTGAGCACCTTCTGTGTGCCAGACGCTGCGTGTGCAAGCGCGAGAGGGACAGCGCCAGGCCTGCCCTCCCAGGGCTTGGAGTCTAGGAGGGAATGCAGACCCTTAAACAATCACGTGAGAGGGATTCAGCCTCCTGCCAGAGAGATGGGAGCTGCCGTCCAGGGGGAGCTAACCTGTAAACCGATACTTGATTTCAAAGAGGAAAGAGGTGAGAGGGAAAGTAGGCAAGAAACAGGCAGAGAGTTTTTTGTACTCACGAATAGGGTTTCAGATCCTGCCCTGCAGGCCATGAGAAGGCGATAAAGGATCTTAAGCAAAGACGTGACATGCCCAGATTTATATTCTAGGAAGTAAAATTCACTCTGGCTGCCAAACTGGGGACCCGTGGGAGTGAACGACTCAACCTTGGCACTACTGACATTGGGGGCCAGGGAATCCTTAGTTTGGTAGTGGGGCTGTCTTGTGCATTGCAGGAGTTCATCGCCACCCCTGACCTGTACCCACTAGGTGTCAGTAGCATCCTTCCCGTTACAACATCAACAATGGAAACATCCCTGGGGAAGCAAAATCTCCTTGGTTGAAAACTACTTGTGGGAAGGAGAGCAGGTTGGGAGCCATAAGCCAGGAAAAGGTAAAGGCAGCCTGGACTATGGTAAAGGGAGGAAGAAAGTGGGTTCAAGAGAAACATAAAAGCAACCTTGCATTATCATCGGTCCGTTCAGACCTGAGCAGGGTCTGCTGGAGCGACCCACCACTCACTTGGGTAAGGAAATGAATTTTACGACTTGTTCCTGGCTCCTACTGGAAGCAAAGCCTGCCATTGTGCTTGCCTGCCTCATCCCCACTAAGTTGCATGCTTTCATACATATGTATGCATACATTACGTTTCGGCAAGCATAATTTAGACTTTTCAAAACAGTGACACAGTAACAAAGAAAATTGAGACGCATGCATTGTGAATATTGATTCCAGTTTCTCACATCCTATCCCTGACGTTTTCCGTGCTGCTTTGTTTTTATGCATTTGTTTTCTCTGCTTTCCCATGTCTTGCCCAACATTAAAGGAATCTGCAGCTAACAGGCAATTAGGGCCACCATTACCCACAGAATGCAAACGCAATCCCGACCACCCAACCAGGAGAATCTGCTGGTTAAAACAGGGCTTCCACAAGCTGATGAACAACTCAATTGTTTTCATAAAATTTATTTTCATAAAACGAAAATTCTATTCCTCGGGGATGAACCGTGTGCTAGGTGCATTTTGCAAATATTGCCTCAAGTGTTAAATCTTCACAAATATTATAAGGAGCAACTAGTTCTCCCCATTTTATACTTGCAAAAGCTGAGGCTCAGAGTAGTAAAGAAACTTATCTAAGACTATAACCGGACAGTCAATGGGTCCAAGCTCCCTGTCACTACTTGAGCCAATTAAGCAGAGACAGGCTTGAGTCATTACGAATATTTATTCCAATACTGCTGGCAGCATGGGAGAGCACCAGGTCATCCATAAAAATATGTTCTGCAGCGCCCCCATAAGCCAGCTGCTTATATTGAGTAGAAGGACAAAGATTACATGGGGAAGGAGGCAAAGGGGTAGGCCAAATGGGCAGCTTGCAGATAATGGGGGCTGGAGATTCACAAGGGCCTGCAAGTAAGCAAAGGCTGGGGCTTCAAAGGGCTAGTGCTATGCAAAGGCTGGGGATCTATAAAGGGCTGGCAGCTCTGATTTCTGGCTCTGGTTTCTGCAACAAGGTTGTTAATCTTCCTTTGTTGATAGGCAACTGGATGGGCTGCATTTCCAGGTGAGTTCCCAGGCCCCACTGCAACTGCCAGCCAGGTTAAAATGTGCTCCTTTAATCAGCATAAAACAGTCCCGGTTAATAGAGCATGATTACTGTTTCTTACAATTATAGCTGGTCCCCAATATTCTATTTCTGCTCCCAATAAGACCACCTAACTAGTAGGTTACAAAAGCTGGAATGGAAGGACTGGGGAGTGAAGGTCAGCACAACTATTCTGCCAAGGTTTCTAATTATGTTTTGGCTTTTCAGGCCTTTCGGTCTCCGTCACAACTACTGACTCTGCCCTTGTAGCTGGAAAGCAGCCACAGACAGTATGTAAATGAATGGGCATGGCTGTGTGCCAATAAAACTTTATTTATGGTAGCTGACATTCAATTTCATACCATTTTTACATGTCAAGAATTAGGATGGTGATGATTTTTTTTACCAGTTAGAAAGGTAAAAACAATTCCTAGCTCATGGGCAGATAGAAAAAAAGCACAGGCCATAGTTTGCCAAAGTGTGTGGCAGAGCAGCTGAGAATGCAGACCTAGAGGCCAACTCTTAATGTGAGCTCCTGCTCGCCTACATCTTAACTGTGTAAACCAGAGGAGTCATGTAATCAATAGCTCTGTGATTCTGCATATCTGGTTGGGCTCCCCAGAAACAGATTCTGAGACAGGTTCTGAAGGCACGTAGTTTATTTGGGAGGTGACCCCAAGAACCACCGGTGGAGATGTAGAAACAAGACAGGGAAGGAAGGGAGGCCAATATGGAGCATCATGATGGGCCCTGCTGGGCTTCTTAGGACAGGCAGTGTAGGCACAAGCCCCGGCACTGCTCCACCTGGCTGAGCTGGAGGATGAATCACCTGTCAGTGGTGGAGGGCTACTCCTGGGGCATGAATGCGCAGCATTGCCTCAGTCTCCAGCTGCTGACAGGGGACCCAGAGCAAGCCCTGGGGAAAGAGTCACCGGGCCTGTGTAAACCTTTGGCACAGGGGGGAACTGTGCATGCCTAGAGGACACAGTAGGCCACCAAAACATCTGCTTGCCACTTAGAGCCCACATCTGCAAAATAGGCATAATAATAAGGCCTACTTGGAGGGCCTATTGAAAGATTAAGTGAATAATATGTAAAGTGCTTTAGGGCTGGGACTAGGTGAGACCAGGATGAAGCACTCGCCTCAGGCATAGAATTTAAGGGGCCCCCAAAACTCAGTAATCAAGATCAATCCTATTTTGATGCAATATTTTTTAAATTAAAATTAATAAAAAAAATCCATGATGAGCAAAATTTTACCTAAACATAGAATCAGCACTATGCGCATCCACATTGGAGCCTGAGGCGAAGAGAAACGGTGCATCCCCATATGTGTGCTTTTATGTATTTTTTAATGGTTCGTTTTTCTTCTCAGAATTAGATTTTGAAAATATTTTTTGAGGATTTTGCTTCCATTAAAGCCTGAAGGACAAAATTATCATCAGTTCTGTTTGGGGTCAAAATAAAATACTTAATCATAAAATAATGTTACATTTTAATACAACTGTTGTCAATTTTTCAGTATTTTTTTCAACTTCCTTAATGTTTTAGAGATACTAAATTATATCAAAGCATACATATGGGAAGGCACATGTTCCCTCTTTCCTTGGTTCCAATACAGCCTCACACGGCACTGTTTCTGATTCTCCTTTATTTAAAATTTTGATATTTGGTTAATTTTTTAAAATATGGCATTAAAAGATGATTATTGTAGATGACTGAGTTTTGGGGTGCGTTCTCCCCTAATTTTGCACCCACAGTGAATACCTCACTCTCCATGCCCTAGTCCTGGCCTCAGTATGTGCTTGGCACATAATAAGCCACATGCTTAATGAATGTTAGCTTTACAGCACATCTTCAAACCCAGTGTCTCCAGCATGGCTGCAAGTATTCTTTCTTACAGCCCACACTGCTTCCTGGGTCCAACAGGAAAACCAGAGTCCCATCTTAGCAGGTAACCAGTCACCACAATAAATTGTCTTTTTTTTCTTTCTTTCTTTCTTTTTTTTTTCTATCATGGCATGTGAGTGGGAAAATGCAGTCTTTGATTGAATGGTTCTGAGGCATAAGTGTTGATAACTATTCACATAACCTGTTAGGGAGGGAAAAGTTAGCAAAGCCAAGGCAATTATGGCTGGATAATGTGAAGGGCCCACTTTTTCTTGACAGCAAATTAATTGATGTTATAATGGCTATGTCACCCTGTCATCCATCAACATTTATTGAGTTCTGACAATGTGCTAGGTGACACGTGAAATAGAACACACACACACACACACACACACACACACACACGTGAGCGCCAAAATCCCAATTCATTCCTTCCCAAGTATGATCTATTGATAAGGATGGTTTATAAACGTGTATTTTTTCTGTATAAAAGGAGACAATATTGCCTGTACCTCTTGTTTCATTGTCTCCCACACCCCAACCCCCACCCCCATCCCTCCAATTATCTTAGCACAGTGGCTCGGGTTGGTTTGGAAAATGAGTTGTAATCAACTTCTGAAATGCAATAAAGAAAATAAACCCTGATTTGTGGGGGAAAGTAGATTTGTCTGATGATGCATTTTAATGACTCCCGTTTATTAATGACCCGGGCTTTCTGGAACCACAGTCAGGAGCTGAAGCTGCAAACGACTCTGCAAATTCCATCTCTCAACCTAACACTGCAGAAACCGGGAAAAGAATCGACAGGAACTGTCTAACCAAGGAGCCCTACTGTGCTCCATGGGAGGTGCTGGGTCTGGAGGAGAAAATAATAAACAAGGGCTTTGTTGAAAGTGCTCCTGGGAAAACAGCCTGCAAGTCAAAGGGGGGAAATCACCAGGTAATTAAAAAAGAAACTTCATTTCCAACTGCTGGATTAGAAGTGAAAGAAATGCAGGGAGCACACCCGACAGAAAAGCAGCTCTTTCATCACTAGGACTGCTGCTGGAAATTAGACGAAACCATACGTGGTGAGGATCTGTGTCTTTGTCCAGAGCTCCACATCACCATCATTAACTTATTTACTTGTGTACCTACATTTGCTTTTGGCAACACATTACGGTATGAGATGGAGACCTACAGTCGTGAAATTGCATCCTTAACCCCACATTTCCTTTATTCCAGGAGCTCTAAGTCACAGCCTAATGTTATTTTAACAGTTTTTCTTTAATTTAACGATATTTAATTTGCATTCGCTCAAGTGACATACAATAGATCATGCTATTACTATGATTTATATCAGATGAACTGGCATAAATTCAACATTATAAATGGCGCCTGTAAATGAAACTATTATTTTACAGGAATTACTGTAGCAGAAAGGGTAAGGACCCTCCAGTCAACCTTAGTCAAACCCACTCTTTAGAGTTTTATATTTTATGCCTGCAATAAATGCTTTTGCGAAAGCATATAACCCACAAAAAAGTCATTTGAAGTACATTAATTACGATAATACTATCCAAAAAGCTGCAAGAGCCTATTTTTGTGACATCATTCTCTGATTTCTTGCTGCCTTAAATTATCCCTTTGATGGCTGGGGAGATTAACAGTCATACTTTTGTCATTAAATATAAGGCATTTTAAAGCTTAATCCACCTAAGTTCTAATTGATATTGCTTTCGGTTGGCAGATAGCGACCTGATTTATAATTTAAATATGCGACATTATAGGCGTCTCTTCAGCCTATAATGAAAAAGCAAAGTTCCTCTCATCTTTCTCAGCAATGTTAACATCAAGGAAAAGTCGCTTCCTTTTTTCCTTTTATATCCAAAGCCTAATTGAAAACTGTTCATTGAATTTCAACATGATAGAAAAGTCTTTTTATCTCTCAATTTGTCCATTAGCGATTATAATTGAAAGTATATCTGCTACACAGCTGAATTGATATTGTTCTTGTTTAAATTCTGAATTTCTCTAACTCTTTCACGAGACACCAACACATATATATATGCACGCGCACACGCATGTGGATTAGGCAGTACCAGCTAACGAGGTTGCTGAAATGGAGCATTAGACTAACCCTCCACACAAAGGAGGAAGCATCTAATTTTGCTGGAGAACATGTTGCATAATAATCTTACAGGCATGACCATAAGGTTTGCTAATTGCCACATCTGTTTAACAGCTGTCAGAGGCTCCCCACACGCTGCCGTCAATATTACAACACAGAGCATTACCAGGAGTTTTATTGTTTTCAACTGTTATTTGTTTGTCATAGACATTACTGCAGCTACTGACGTCTGTGCTCTGCCGCTAATCATTTCAGGTTTCTCAGAAGCCTCTGTTCAATTCAGTTCTGCCTTTTGGATCCTGTCTTTCTTTCCCGGCCCCACCCCTGACCCTGGCTTTCTGTAACTTCCCTGGCAACCCCTCCTGTTCATGATACTCATTTTTCTTCATCCACAGTCATAACGACCCTGCTAGGTCTGTAGAATTTGGTTTTGTTTTTTTTTTTAATTGCAAAATGTCTTCATTCCTTAATGGCAGGGCTGAATGCCTTTGCTTCATCTCTAAGCCGAGTCCGTGTTAGTTATGATAAGTACACAAACATCACTGTACGGGCTGCCTTTCCGAGGGCAGAGTTCATTGTGCTGATTTTTTGTAATTACTTTTATATTTCACCTAGTTCCTGACTACATTGCATTTTTTAAACACAGCAAACCACGACATCTATTAAGTAGAAAGCCGAGATTGACAAACTGCAGACTGAGCAAAATACGCATGACCTGATTTAGGATGAATTGATAGGTGTCACTGATCTCTATTATACAGAGAGTGTGTGAGTTCCCTATGATGTATTATTTATCCATAGTAGATGCCTTTTTGTTTCATTAATAAACCTGTATATCGGAGATAAAACAGCACTGATGATTAGTTTGAGGCAGTGCAAAACGACATGGTATTTGCCTGCCATTGCTCAATTATTTCCCTCATTTTTTCCCCTGTGTCTTTGCATGAATTATTAAGAACTGGGCTGTTTGTTTAAGGATCTAATTTTAGTGCATGTGTCCAGCTGAATCCTGTTTTCTCCTCTAATGAAAGGAAAATAGTGTGGGAATTTCTCATCTTGGTCTCAGAATTTAGCTCTGCGATGCACGCCAGCCTTAAGGTCACTGTGCGTTTGAGCCACAGAGCAGGGACATGTGATGAGCCTGGAAATCCATTTCAGTTATGCATCACATCGTCCCCACAAATTAAAGTAGAGCTGCTTGGTGGAGTCAAGCACAATTTGCATTTGCTTAAAGAGAAATAGATAAAAGGAGCCAAGGATCCAATTTAGGCAATCCTACAGGACATCGCTTATCCAGAGGCAGGTCGGTGATTGGGGATAACTTCCGGAGGCTGCCATGAATAGCCATCATTAATATCATGATATTGAGCATTGCTGATCCTAGTCATCAGACGTGGATGTCTTGGGTTTTCATGTCTAGCAATGCACGTTCATTTATAACCAAATCAGGCCACACCTGCGTGGAATTCTTTGAAAAGATTTATGGAGATAGTGGATAGAGATGAGCGTATACATAAAATATGCTTTGCTTTTCTTTAATGTGGACTGAGGAATAACATTTTGTTATCATTTAAAAATGATTTGGGACAATATAGTTTGAAGGTTTTCTTAAGTTTGGGGGGATTTTTGTTTTTGTTTTTTTCACTAAATAACTACCTCACCCTCGCCAGCATGGCTCAGTGGTTAGATTGTCAGCCTGCGGGTGTTGGGTTTGATTCCTGGTCAAGGGCACATACCTGGGTTATAGGTTATAAGTTCGATCCCACTCTCCCCCCCCCCCACGCCCAACACCTCATCCAGGCACTTGTGGAAGGCAACCAATCAATGTGTGTCTCTCTCTGTCTCTCCCCCTCCCTTCCATTCTCTCTCTTTAAAAAAAATCAGTGGAAAAAATATCCTCAGATGAGGATTAGCAAACAAAACAAAACAAACACACACAAAAAGAGTAAAGAAAAACTATGGTACTAATGTGGGGAAATGATATGGGGGAGGGAGCGGGGAAAGAGAGAGAGGGATAGCTTCCAAAAGAACACTGTATAACATGGCCAGTGAGAGAGAGAGAATCCATGGCTATGGGTGCATATATGTTGGATGTTTAAAGCTCCATACATCCATGGAATGTGAATCCCCATGAGGGAAGGAATTTGGTCTGTCTTGTTCACCTACATCTGCGCCTGGGACAAAACAGAGACTCAAAAACCATTGTTTGAGTGAATGAATGAAGGATTATATACTGGTAGAGGCGTAATTATATACTGGTAGAGTCAGAGAAAGACAAGTACCATATGATTTCACTTATATGTGGATTAATGAATGAAACAAAGTAACAAAGTGGAGACAGAAAATAGATTGATAGCTATCATGGAGGAGGCATAAGAAGGTAAAGGGGGGTTAACTGGTGATGGAAGGAGACTTGACTTGGGGTGGTAAACACAAGTGTAATATACAGATGGTGTAATGTATAATTGAATACCTGAAACCTATATGATTTTATTAATCAACTAGAGGCCCGATGCTTAAAAATCCATGCACTGGAGGGAGGGGTCCTTTATTCCAGCCTGCCCCCTCTCACAGTCCAGGAGCCCTCAGGGGCAGGAGGTGACTCAGTGATCAGGAGAAGGTGACACCCCATCACACCTCTGCTGCTGCCACTGCCCGCAGTGCAAGCCTTGGCTGGCCCTGATTATCCAAGCCTCGGTGGCCCTGGGCAGCTGGGCAGCCACCATCCGAGGCTTGCCTGCACCTCGGATGGTGGCTGGGCAGCTGCCAGCGGAGGTTTGTCTGCTCCTCAGGCCAGCCCTGGGTGGTGGGGCAGCTGCCCTCCGAGGCTTGTCTGCGCTTTGGGCATCAGCTGGGCAGCTGCCCTCCGAGACTTGCCTGCACCTCAGGCTGGCCCTTGGTGGCTGGGGGGGTGGGGCTGAAGAGACTGGGGGACTCCGGAGGCAGGCACTCAGAGCAGTCGGACCCGCCTGGGGGCAGGCCCAGCCATGCAGCGTACCTGTCTCCCCAGTGAGGCTGAGGGGACTGGGAGCTGCCATCTTGTGGCTGTGGGCATTGCTGTCATTGAGGGTGTGGTTGTCAATTAACATATTCTGTCTTTCTTAGATAGGATGTCAGTGTTATGCCCAGATTTCATGGGAGCTGAATTTGATGCAAAAGCAAAAGAGCCTTTATTCAAGCCCGGGCTTGGCTCTCTGCAAAAGAGAGGAAAAATACCCAAAACATGACGATTTTATAGGGAAGTGGGACCAGACTCGAACCGCGGAGTTGGCCGATTCCGATTGGTTAGGTGAGGGCTGGGGCTAGTGATGCAAAAGCAGGGT
Source organism: Antrozous pallidus (assembly GCA_027563665.1). Classification (NCBI taxonomy): domain Eukaryota; kingdom Metazoa; phylum Chordata; class Mammalia; order Chiroptera; family Vespertilionidae; genus Antrozous; species Antrozous pallidus. The sequence goes on from CM050518.1 coordinate 9,710,310, forward strand.
GCAGCCAGGGTTTGCCTACCCAAAGACAAGATGTGACCAGCATACCCCTGCATTCCCATTGGCTGACACGGTAGTCAATCCCGCTCTGCCCTTTCATCAGCCCAATAATTTCTTTTAAGTATGGCAGGATACCCAGAAAATTCATGAGAGATGAGGCACAGGATTAGAGATGAGAGAGGCGTGGGAAGCTTATGTCATCCTCTGCACAATTGGAGTATTTTCAGAATGAGTATTTTTCAAAAGCCTTCCAAAACACAATGAAGTCACAAAATGGAAAGCCATGTTGTGTCTCCCCTTTGAATTGTTTTGAAGACTGTAGGATCTGTCACAAAGATCTTGCCCCAGATCCTCCTTCTCCCAGCTCCCATTAGAACAGAGGGGAGGGAGCACTGAAGGCAGCAGCTTCAGGAATGACTTGCTGTCCTGAAGCTGGAGGGCTGACTCAGCACGTCTGACCTGGTGGAATGCTCGACGGGAAAAGGTTCAGAGAAAGTCTTCAAGAACAGCTCAATCAAGGTGTCCAATCAGCATGGAGAGAGAGGTGGGGTGAATGGACACAACAAAATAAATAGAAAGTATATTAAAGGACTTCGGGTTTAAAAATGGTGGGTTGAATTCACCCGATTATTTTTCTCCTTCTCAAAACCCCACTAAAATGACAGTTATAAACTCACGAGGACAAAGAGAATGGGAGAATGGACAGCAGAGAAATGGCAGTCAAATTTGAAAGATGGAAAGTTGAGTAAGCAAGTGGTGAATAAGTGAGTTCCAGCATTTTTCCAACAGCCTGGAGCTGGGGGGTGGGAAGCAGGTGAAGCCAGTTCCAGCTCCAGGACTCTGGGCAGCTTCAACCAGGAGACCAGTTACTTCTGAAGTGAAGAGTGCAGGATTGGAGTGAAATCAGGAAAACCTTAAGGATTTCTTCTCCTCTTCCTCCTCCCTCCCCCCCCACCCCCCCCGCAACCACCCCCCAACCCCCGCCTCAACTTCCTCCTACAGAACAGAAAGTTCTGCTGGGATGAGTTTAAAGGCTCTGGTCTGGAGGACGCCAGACACAGGGAACAGGAGGGAGAGAGCCCTCTCTGATAAAGCAGGCACACGGACAGAGATCCTCACCATCCTTTCTCTGCTCAGCTCCAGTCTGGACTAGCTGATCAATACTCACCTCCCTCCTGCGTGGGAGAGTCACTGTCTCCTCTCTGGAAAGACCTGGTCAGTCCAAGAGAAAAAGCATATCCAGATATTCTCATTTGCAGGTCCTTTAATGAAACAGGCAAGTCATCACCTGTTGCCCTACTCAGAAGCCCACCAGTTAATACAACCCATCCCGGACATAAAGCTTTGAAATTGCTTTTGAGTCCTTACTTCAAAAACAAATGGACAGCCCTAGCTGGTTTGGCTCAGTGGATAGAGCATCAGCCTGCGGACTGAAGGATTCCAGGTTCAATTCCTATCAAGGGCACATGCCTGGGTTGCTGGCTTGATCCCCAGTAAGGAGCATGCAGGGGGCAACCAATCAATGATTCTCTCTCATCATTGATGTTTCTATCTCTCTCTCCCCCTCACTTCTTCTCTGAAATCAATAAAGTATATTTTTTAAAAAGGATGTCCATGCATCATCGTGTATTTGATTGAAACCTTTAAGATAAAATAAAGAAACAAAAATAAATGGGGTAAAAGAACAGAGGAAACAAAAATTGTGCAACATATAAGACAAAAAGTCAAAATGCTGAATGAAATAGTTTCAGAAAGATATTGCATTCATGAATAAAATTCATAAAAAGTAAAGTAAAAATGAACAATAAATAGCTTAAATCCATGACCCTCCCCTGGGGCTGCCCTGAACATGGACCAGAACCCAGCAGCTGTCTGTGCTCCACAGCCTGCCCTCCGGTCACAGATGAGCCCCTTCCTCCACAGTGGTGGCCAGTTCCAGCCAGAGAGCTTGGCGCTAAAGCACATCAGTGGGAGCACTGAGAGGAGAGGGCTGGAACCCTCACGAGTCGCCCCGCAGTCCAGTGGCTGCCATGCCGCAGCTGCTTCCTTGATTTTATGAGAAACCCCAATAAATTCCTTATTTTGGCTTAACCTACCCACATCTGCTTTCTATTAACCGAAATCAAAGAATCACAACTCAGCCTTCCCAAAGGGCAGCAGACAGTTGTAGGTAGTATAGCGATGTCTTACCTTAACAATTGTGTACGTATTTGAATGTATGTTCAGAAAAATATGACTAACACATTACAGGGATTCCATGGACGTTATTACTCAGGATGCAGCTAAAACAAGTATTTTTATATCCATCAATATCAAGGAAAACATTTAATAAATATGCCCATCAGGGTTCTTGGCTGCCAGCAGCAAGCCTGGTTAGCTTCGAAGAAATATAACCTGTTGGCAGGAAATCAGAAATACCCCAAATTGAGGGACTGTCTAGGAAAGAAGTGAATAGGAACCAAGGGAATTCACATCAGAGGAACCACTTGAAGGTCACTCCACAGGGACCTTCTCCTGAAGACACGTCCTTCAGTCCCTACAGGGCTTTGTTGTCATTGGGCTCGCAATGCCGCTGCCACAGATGCTTTCTAAACAAAGTATCTCAATCGCCCTCAAGAGCCAAGTGCAGCAGGGCATGATATGAGCCAAGCCAACATGTCAGTCCTGTCCCACAGTGGGCAGGGACGGGGAGCACTCACACTGGGTCTCAAACACGGCTGCCCTTGGGGTCCCTGGGGAAGCTGCGCCCACAGCTCACTGCCCTGGCGGGAGCACAGCCGAGGCCTCAGAGAGCACTCACCTTCCCCCGGGGGTGGGTTCCCTGATCAGCCTTCGTGGGAATCCTCGGGCTAGGTCGTCTGGCTTCTGCAGGGGACAGTCCTGTTCGCCACAGGGAGCCTGGCCGCATCCAGACCCCTTTCCTGCATCTCTCCCCTGACGCCCTTGGCTCCTGATGCACTCTCGAGCTCACGCTGCTTGAGGCTCTTTCAATTTTGCCATTTCCTTATCTCCATACTACTGAGAATACCTTACGAGGTTTCTTCAACAGCAACTAATGTACCTGCCTGTCACTCCGTGCTCATTACCCACGCCAGCAGTCTCTCCCGTAGATGAGGAGAACACAACAAGTGTCTGGATTTAAACAAACCAGCAAAAATGCACCCAGTAGATGTTGCCCCATGTGGGTGTCTAGGATGCTTGTCCCTTCAGTGGCTCTCATGTCATCTTTGACCGATTCGGGTGCTCACTCCAGCCCAAAAGACTCTTCTCCCGAGTCCCTGGGTGTTTGTTCTTACCTACGGTTCCCTCCTTATGCACTCTCAGGCTCGCCACGAATAACTGTTTCCTGGAGTGTGACTCTGTGGCCCAAGTTTTGCCCCGTAAGGAAAGCAGCCATTCAGAATGCGTGCCAGAGGAATGTAGTCACCCGTAGCTGTCAGGTGTTCTTCACTTCGAACGGGAATAGGCATTTGCTCCTCGTGGTTGACAATTGAAGGCTTTTAGCTATAGAACATCTGAAAAATTGCAAGAATTTTGACAGTTTAACTTCTGTCTTGCTCGCGGAGGGGCATACCAACAAGGGCAGCCTGCACCCAAAGTCACGTGGAGCCACGGCTGCGATGGCCCCCTTGGCTGCCTAGGTACAGCATTCATGGATTTCTACTTCCGACCAGCCACTGCCTGCCCAGGGGAGCAAAGTCTGATGGTGCAGTTAGCTGATCATCTCTGCTTCCCTAGCCCAGGATTCCTCTACATCAGCGCTACTGACATTGGGGAGCGGGGGCAGACAATGCTTAATTGTGGGGCTGTGCTAGGCATTGGAGGATGTTTAGCAGCACCCCTGGTCTCTACCTACTAGATGCCAGCAGCACACATGCCTCTACCCAAGTTTTGACAACGAAAAGGTCTCCAGCCATTGCCAAGCGCCTTGAGGGGGGAGTGAGGGGACAGAATCACTCTCAGTCAAAAACCACTGTTCTAGTTCTTACTGCATCTGATTAGAAAGCCTTGCCCCTATCCGGGGAATCAGCCTGTCTGAGCATGGAGCCCCGGCACCAGCACCGGTTGGCAAAGCTGCCCAGGGTTCTCGAGCACAGCCTGGAGCTTCTCGGAGGCCTCGGATACCTTTCTGAGCAGGCTCTCCGCTTAGCAGCATGTGAGCAGCATCTGCTGGGAACAACAGCAGCTACAATGCCAGGTACTGTCTCCTGAGATTTGCAATGGAATGAGGTCATGAGAGTTTGAGGGAACGTAACTTTTTCGTATGTGAGTACATATGAGAAGATACCTAGAACGGATATGCAAAAGGACGAGAGCCAGTGAGTGCTGATCTGCGAGTGGAGGGCATGGGCGCCAAGGCACAGGTTAGAACCTGGATGCTTATCAGGAACGGCCGTGTCCAAACTTACGTGAGAACAGAGGAGGCCGGGGACACTGGTATTTCTTTAAATATATATTTTATTGATTTTTTTTACACAGAGGGGAGAGGGATAGAGAGTTAGAAACATCGACGAGAGAGAAACATCGATCAGCTGCCTCCTGCACACCCCCTACTGGGTATGTGTCTACAAGCAAGGTACACGCCCTTCACCGGAATCAAACCTGGGACCCTTCAGTCCACGGGCCAATGTTCTATCCACTGAGCCACACTGGTTAGGGCGACACTGATGTTTTGAAGCTTCTTCTATATTTTTAAATGTAAGGGGTTACAAAAGTTATAGTATATGTTTAGACTTTACCTTTAAAAAATAGCTCTGTTATGATTCACACACCATAAAATTCACTGTTTCAAAGGGTTCGAGCCAGTGATTTTTAGGATATTTACAGTCATGCAAACATCACATTTCAGAATAGCTTCATCACTCCTACAAGAAATGCTATACCCCTCAGTCACCACCACCCCATTCCCTGCATGCCCCCCTACCCCTGGCCCCTGGTAACCAATAAGCTTTCTGTCTCTGTACATTGGCCCATTTCGGACATTTCATAATAACAGATCGTGCATTATATGGCTGTTTGTGTCTAGCTATCTAGACAGAATCTAAAAGCAAGCAAAGCAAAATGAACAGGAAAACAAAGCCTTCCTCCCAAGAAGCAAGGACGCCTGGTGCTTAAGAGCGAGATGCTGGCCTCAGACAGAACTCCCACTCCATCATTCCCCTGCCCTCTAGCTGCAGGGTCTTGAGCAGACACTACTGACTGAAGATCCAAAAGCATCCCAACACCCTTCTCAACACCCAACTCATAGCATGGAGACGGGAAAGGCTACAGGGCAATGCCCTGAGGCCTCCAGTTTTGGCGAAAAGAGAAAAAGGACATCCTAGAAAAGACACCTCCTTCTGTACTCAGAGGAAGCCGTATTTGGGGAAAGCGCAATGCCTCTTGTTTCCAACCCCTCTCTTGCTTTGAAGACCGTGTGAGGGCCCGATGTGTCCTGCCATGTTGTGACCATGAGGGAAAGGCCCAGGTGACCCCAGATATGCCAGCCCCGGTTCTGATACTGTTGAGCTACTGAACCAGCACCAGCAACTGCCTTCCCACAGATGGGGGTTTGTATGCATGAAAATTAAGCCCTCGTACGTCTCAGCTACAATTACTTGGGTTTGAGTTACTTAAAGCACCAAGGATGCCTAACTTGACGAGATAGACGGTTATTCTATTTCTTTGCACAAGTTCGTATGTTGATGGGTATAATTCCCTCATCTTTAATCCCCTGTGGGGCTTATGGGAAGTAGTCAAATTCCAGCTATATTAAAAAGGTAGCACTACCAGATTTACCAAAGGATAAGATATGGATGTGAGAGAAGGGAAGAGTCAAGAATAATTCCTATACTTTGGCCTGAGGAACCCGACAAAGGGAGGTAACATTTGCCAAAGTGGAGAACCACAGGAGGGCCAGGTTTTCGGTTGCCAGGGTGACAATAGACGTGAGGATGACGGTCATTACCTTGGGTCCTGCTTTGTAGTATTCTGGATCTGCCTCTTGAGAAGTCTGGTCACTCAACCTTCCCACTTATTCAGAACACCCAACATTCTTCCAGTGCATTCCTTTGAGCTTAAATTAAGCAGAATTAGTGTCTAGTAATTTCAACCAAAGCTTCTTTAATGGATAAAATGGCCTTATATGTATCAGCGCAGGATGGTATGCCCCATTCTTACCACTGGGAAAACGTGTCCTGAGCAAAAACCACCTCAAATGCACAAAATAACTTTGGATGCCATCTATTTCTCCCCTGGAGGCTGGCTTTCTCTCCTGGCGGTTCTCCTGAGGGATGGCTCCTGGCAGTGCAAGGCGGGGGCGTGTCAAATGCCACTAAAACTTGATTGCTAATCCAAGTGCTATTGTGCTCGCCATGCCTGTCCTGTAAGAGTGCACGGTGCCGCCCAATCAAACGGATAAAACTCCCTCCGAAGTGTTTTTGTCACGGAGGCACTCAGGAAAACTGTTCCCATCCGGCGCTCTGCCTCTTCGATATTTTGTTAGCAACACGTTTTCGAACTAGTCCATGTTTTGCAAAGAATGTTGGGGGAAAGGAGAGGTGTTTAGATCTTTCTTGCATTTCTTGTAATTAGGAAGACCTCTACCAACTGCCTAATGATGCAATTCATCTGGGTCACTGAGAAACCAAATCAAAGCTGTTTTGCTTCAGAGTCATATGCAATCAAATAAATAACCCACGGAGGTTGATGAAGCTAACGCGAAAATAGCTAATTATGAACACCAAGTCCAGACATTCATCTGTTCAAAGAAATGTTTCTTTTATTCTTGCCGATGTCCAACAAGTATTTCCAGCTGGGACCCAAGAGATTTGCAGATGCACGTTCACCAATAGATGGTGGAGCTGGGCTCCCGGCATAGCCAGGTGGAACAGAAGTGGAAAAGTAATTTTTTTTTCAGAGAGGGGAAACTCATTGATGAGAAAGAATAATTGATCAGCTGCCTCCTATACACCCCACGCTGGGATGAGCCCTCAACCTGGGCATGTGCCCTGACCGGGAATCGAGCTGGGATCTCCTGGTTAATGCTCAATGAGTGAGTCACGCTGGCTGGGTAAAAGGTGATTTCTTAGTGGTAATACTAACAAGCATGGAGGGATACTGACATGTATGTAAAACTGGGTGGTCTTGGGGAAATTATATAATCCTGGAGCTCAACTCCTACATCTGAAATGGGGACAATGCACTGCTCCTCCTATCAGAAGCAGTACTCTCTCATTGTGATAGAGAGCCCCCATTCAAAAAGGCTTAAGAAAGAAAATGGAGACTAACTGATTCCACTTTTTCACATTTTGAAGGTAGAGCTGGTTTCTACCCAGGCCGATTTGGGAGCTCAGGAGTCTCATCAGGATCTGGTACCCTGTTTCTTGGCTCTGCGCCCCACTCATTGGCTTCACTCTTGGGTTGACCAGTGCCATGTGGTCACCAGGGGGTGGCCAGCTGCACCTGGCTTAGAAACTTTCTAATGAAACATGGAATACCCCTCTCCAGCCATCAACACTAGCCCAAATTGCTTCATGCACCCATCTCTAAACCCTAAGTGACACTGTGGCTATTCCCACACCCCTAATGGAGCTGCAAAGGTGTTTCTGCTGCTCAGATCACATGGCTGGACCGTGGAGAGGCGGCTGCTGTCCAGAGGGAAGTTATATGGTACTCCCAGGAGAGGGAAGGATTCACAGGCAATGGCAAATATCAACTGTATCAGGACAGTTGAGAGAATTCAGTAAGATAATATTGGCCTAACCCCTATGCCAGTTAAGAATTCTTTTTTGTTTTAGATTGATAAAAATATTTTGGAACTACACAGAGGTGGTTGCATAACACTTCGAATGCACGAAATGTCACGGAATTGAATTCACTTTAAAATGGTTAATTTCATGTAATGTCAACTCAATTTTAAAAAAAATCATGCTCGCCGAGACCGGTTTGGCTCAGTGGATAGAGCGTCGGACTGCGGACTGAAGGGTCCCGGGTTCGATTCCGGCAAGGGCATGTACCTTGGCTGCGGGCACATCCCCAGTAGGGGGCGTGCAAGAGGCAGCTGATCGACGTCTCTCTCTCATTGATGATTCTGACTTTCTATCCCTCTTTCTTCCTCTCTGTAAAAAAATCAATAAAATATTTTTTTTTAAATCATGCTTTGGCTGCAAATATTAGAAAAACCCTAAGCCAGTGGCTTAAAAAGTAGAGATTTGTTTGTCTTCCATAACAGGAAGTCCAGAGGTTGGGGGCGGGGGGCGGGGTGCAGGCTGGTCAATGAAGCCGTCTAGGGCTCAGGCTTTTCTTCATGCTCATCACCCTCGGCATGAAACACATTGACCCTGTGGTCACAGGAGAGCTGCCTATCCCCAGGCCTCACAGGTCTATTCCAGGTGGAAAGAATGAGAAAGGCAAGGGAGCCCTGGCCGGTTTTCACATGGTTAGAGCGTTGGCCTGCAGACCATAGAGTCTTGGGTTTGATTCCTGGTCAAGGGTACATACCTGTTGCAAGTTCCATCCCTGGTTGGGGTGAGTGTGAGAAGCAACCAATTGATGTCTCTCTCTTCTCTCTCTCTCTCTCTCTCTCTCTCTCTCTCTCTCTCTCTCTCTCTCTCTCTTCTTCCTCCCATTTACTCTCTCTCTAAAAATCAATGGGGAAAAAATCTTCTTATGAGGATTAACAAAAAATAAAAATATTTTTTAAAGACAAGGAACAACGGGGAGGTAGGAAGGGACTGTAACGCATCAGGCAAATAGAAGTTTTATGGAAAGATCTGGAACTGTGTCAGATGGCCACCCCTGCTCGCATGCGTCTTATCTGGACACATTGTTTGCTTGAACAAAGTTGGGGTTCTGTGAGCAAGGAAGCAAAGACAACAGATGCTGGATAGACAACTAGCATCGGCACCCGTACGTCTGGAACCAGGTGGGACTCCAGGATAGACGTTGCTGGAGAGACAAGGAGCAGGTTTTGACATTGAAATTCCGGAAGCAATCGATATAGTCCTCCTTGCCTTTACCTCCTAAAACTCACCAGTTTTCCAGGCATGAATTTAAATTGGTTCATTTTTAGTCTTAAATGCAAAATGCAAGCTGATTGCACAGGGAAAACACAAAGTTAAAGAAAATGGAGGACATCTGTAATACCGTCAACAATAACAATTTAAAAAACATTAAAGAGGCCATATTCTTCTTACACCAATCCTTTGCCTTTTTTTCTTAGTTTTTGTTTTAATGCAGCTGAACCAAATCTAGACCTACCGTAGCAAAATCTGGTTGCCGGTTTACCAGATTCCAGACTCACTGCCGTTAGGTCCCCCCAAAGAATAATTATTCGTAAACAACTTTATTTTCAATCCTGATACCGACCTGTAACTCATGTCTTCGCACAGTAAATTAACGTACTGAGAACGACTTCTCACTCAAGGCACGATGAAAACATGAGGAATGGGTTTTAATAAAGACCGTTTGACAGGGGATGGAGGGAGGGCACAGGCGAGACCTGCTCTGCCTCCAAGCAGTGAAGGGACACCAGCACACACAGGAAGGGGCCCAGCCTTGCTCTCGTCACGGCCCTGCCTCTGTGGCTGGACAGTGTTTAGCCAACTATAAAATGTACTTGTGCATGATTAAATGCCATTTACATGAAGTGTGAATTACACACAGTCTGAACAGAAACTTCATTTTCTCAAAGAAATATATTTCCGTTTCCCCCCATGAAAAATAATTACTGTTTGCTTTTCAAAGTCAAATCATACAGAAAAACTGAAAATCCTCCCCAAAACCCCGATCCACAGGGAAAACTACTCATTGCACATCCACCTTAAGCTTATTTTCTATATCCATTTACACAACCTGCACACATTTTTAAAACAAAAATGAAATCATGTGACAATGTGAGGGCCTGGGAACACGTATTCTCTACCCCTCATATTCCCTGGGGAACCACAATGACAGTAACACCCACAGAGGAGGGAGGTAAGTGATGGATGAGTGATGGCCATCGGTCCACACTGTTTGATTTGGAGGAAGGGGGCTAGCGTATGAAAGGGCTCATCACGATGTGTTCCCTTCCTTCTCCACCCCAGAACCCTGCAATCTCGGAGGCAGCAACCTTTGACAAGTGTAACTTTTCCTGGATGGGCTGTGGCCACAACCTCCAAAAACACTTTCATTGGTAATAAAGTTTTTATCTCCATCTGTTGCCTTCCTGTGTACCTACCCAGTTATTTCCCCAGGTAAACTCCTGGAAGTGAAAGTGCTGGATCCAGGCACAGGGACATGGGACGTTAGCGCCAGACACCATCTCTGGAAGTTTACACCCTTGGAATCTCAAGCCTCTACATCCATATCTGTGCCAGCACCAGGCATTTCCTTTTTACCCCTTTCCAACTCTCTGAAATAAAAAAGAATATCTGATTTCATTTGCAATGTGTGTTTTTCTGAGTATGCATCATTTTTCATAGGCTTGCCATGTTGTTCTATGAGGAATCTAAGAAGTTAAATGTTATTATTATAGCCAACTAGAGGCCCGATGCACGAAATTCATGCATGCAAGAGTAGGCCTCCCCCCTGGATGCCAGCACCAGCTTCCCACACAGCCCTGGCTTCATCCGGAAGGTCATCTGGAAGGACGTCCAGTCTAATTAGCATACTATGTTTTTATTAGTATAGATGACCTAGACATTCACTGAGTGTCAAACCACATCGCAGATACCTCCCAGCCCTTTCTCCCATGCTCCTTCAATACACTTATTCTAAAACCAGGTGCAGAGTTCAACAGAAGCCATCTCTGGTTCTTTTGGGTGGAAAAAGGGTTGAATAAAGGATATCTCAAGGTTAGAGAATCTTCATGGGGCACGAGGAACCAAGCTTGGTGGCGGCTCGGCCTAGAGGATGCCCACACTGGCACTGCAGAAATGCCCCCAGAGGACCCCCCTCTGGACTCACACCCTGCAGCCTGCACCAGCTCCGTCCCCCGTGGGCTCTGGACACCCTCTTCCCACCCCTGCAGCTGCCGCCTCCAAGCCTGGATGGAGCTCCCCTTCACTCACCAGAGCAGCTTCCAGGTGGTGCCTGCTTCTTCTCATCGGTAGGGGTCGCAGGAACTGTTGTGGTGTCTGCCTGTGGCTGTGCCCGGGCTGCCGGGGAGGCTGGGAGGATGAGCCTTCCATGGTGGACACCTGGGACTTGAGAGGTGGCGAATTTCCCCTGCCCAGGCAGGGTGTGAATGGGTATGGAGAGGGTGCACCACAATCCCTGAAGACCTGATCTACATATTACAGTACCTTTGGATTTTCAGGACCTTACATCTGTTCTGTTAAATCCAGGCAATTCAGAGCCCTCCCACCCCCAATACACCCATCACCCACTTTTATACCTGCTGATACCTCTCTCTGAGGTGCCTGTCAAAACCCTGCTGGTCTAGGCTACACTCTATTAAAAATTATGCTTAGCCTTTGCTGGTGTTGCTCAGTGGTTAGAGTGTTGGCCCATGCACCAAAGGATCACTGGTCTGATTCCCAGTCAATGGCATGTACCTGGGCTGCAGGTTCAATCCCAGCTCAGTCCTGGTGGGTGCGGGAAGCAGCCAATCTATGTCTCTCACATGGATATTTCCCTCTCTCTCTCCCTCTCTCTCTCTCTCTCTTTCTTCCCTCCTTTCCTCCATCCCTTTCACTCTCTCTAAAAATTAATGGAAAAAATATTCTCAGGTGAGGATTAACAACAGAAAATGTATGCTTAAAATATAGTGGTCTCCCTTATCTGTGGTTTTACTTTCTGCAAGTTTCAATTACCCTCGGTCACTGCTGTCCAAAAATATTAAATGGAAAATTCCAGAAATAAATGATTCATATGTTTACTTTGCTCACCATTCTGAGTAGCATAATGAAACCTCCCCAATCTGGCTCCATCCCACTGGGGACGGAAATCAACCCTCATCCAGCATCTCCGTGCTGTATATGGCCGCTCCCCACACATCCCACCCACCCCCTCCGAATGCTCCCCAAGCACCCCACCCATCAGCCACGTAGACGCCGTCTCTGTGACACTGAAGAGTACAGTATCCAGGTGCTTGCCTAATAACAGCCCCAAAGCGCAAGACTAGTGATGCTGGCAACTGGGTGTGCCAAAGAGAAGCCGTAAAGTGCTTCCTTTGTGTAGAAAAGTGCACATTCTCCAACTAATCAGGCATTTTATTATGTCACATCCCTACAAGGAGACCGAGTACATTACAGTACATTGTTATAATTGTTCTATTTTATGATCAGTTGCTGGTAATCTCTGGGTACCTGGTTTCAGGCATCCACAAGGGGGCTTGAAACTCTCCTCTGCGAATAAGGGAGGGCTACTGCGCTGCACCATCTGAAGTTCCAACTGTCTCTGAAAAGGAATAATGCAATTGTCTCTGCTTCTTTCTCGATGCATTTAGAAGGAGACACCTGTCCATTCTTGTAGGAGGGATGCCTTTCCCTAGGTTGGGAGACCTGCAGCCTACAACAGGTATGGTCTCTCTCTTCCTGGCTCTTACAATATGTTTTTAAAAAATGTTTGCTTAGCAAACACTTGAAACTTCTCCCTTAACCTGGATTTCTTCCGACCCCTCCTTGCCACCATTACTGCGCTAGAATGATGGAGCCTGTGGAGAAAACCGCCCGGTGGTGGGATTGACATCTTGACAAGTAATGATGTTTGGATGAGAACATTCAACTGGTTTGACATTCTCCTTGCGACACTGGAAGGTGCCTCTCCGAATCGGCCATCAGCCAGTGGTGTGTCCCAGAGGCCGAGCTTGAGAAGGGAGGCTGCAGGTTCAAGTGGCAGCCCTGGGAGCTTCCTTAATAGGCCGGCAGGCCCTTCCCAGGTCGGGGAGGCTGCTGACCCCCTCTATCCTGAGCCCCTCGCACTAGGGACTCACAGCTGGGACCAGGGAACCCTCTGACAAGAACATGATCAGAAAAATTACCCAAAGGAAATACATCAACTTTTAGCTGTGATTGTCCTTAGGAGGTCAAATTAATGGGATTTTTGTAAAGCATGTATGTTTTCTAAGTTTCCTACTACATGCATGCATTTTGTTTTTAAATCATAGTTAATCCTGTTTCATCTACCTTAACTACCCTTCATCATCACCTGGGGAAGGTTCACCCATCTTCCAGGGCCACCTCTTCCAGGAACCTTCCCTAATACTCCACAGCTGGGTTCTCTCTCTCTCTCTCTCTCTCGCTCTCGCTCTCGCTCTCGCTCTCGCTCTCTATCTCTCTCCCCCCTCCCTCTCCCCCCCTTTTCCCTCTGCCTCCCCCTTTTCCTCCCCCTCCATCCTTTCTCCTGTCCACTATCTGTGGTTTGTCAGGCCCAGAATTAGATTGAAACCAGGTACCCCACTCTGCTACTACAGCACTCGCTGTGAGCACAGACTCCATTTAACTATTTTTTTTTTATTCCAAACCATGACCAACACCATAGGTTACACAAATCAGGCACCCAACAAATGCTCACAGACAGAATCCTCTTTTTTCTTTAGCCCGGGAACATTTACCTCGTCAGAACAATGGTCCCCACGCCCTCTTCTCTAAGAAATTGAAGCAGCTGGGATGGAGCCACATTCTTGAGCAACCAGAGGCCTCGGGTTTTTACAGAATCCACTCGCGGAGGCTCAGAGGCTTCCCTGTGTTCCCCCAAAGCCTGGTGGTCCTCTCAGGTACCTCGTGACCATCTCCCAGGTCAGATCCATTAGGCCACTCCTGAGTGGGAGAAGTGGGAGAATACTTTCTGAGGGTGGAAGTATTGACAACCAAAAATGTAAAATGTACCCTGGCCAGGTGGCTCAGGTGATTGGAACATCATCCCCAACACCAAAAGGCTGTAGGTTCGATCCCCAGTCGGGCACGTACAGGAGTCAAGATCGATGATTCTCTCCCCCTTCCTCTCTCTCTAAAAACCAATCGATATACATGATATTATTCTACAATGTCATTATAATATTTGATATTTGACAACAGCATATTATACAATTATCCCAAATAAATTTACAAACTAACTCTTTGAATGTTGGGCAGCAATTTAAAAAAAAGGATAGGAAAGGAATTAATCTCTTTCAGAAGGGATTAAGGCACTGGGAAGGCATCTGAGCATTCTATTTTGGCCCCTCTTGACCTTTTGCCAAGAGGGAACCTCTTCTTATTATCCAAATACACACAGCTGATGCTTGCTTGAACTTTCAGTTCAAGCTGTGGCTGAAGCCTCTGGGCAGCTGGCCCCATGGATCTGTCTCTCGACCAATGGCGTGAGCTGGGCCCTCTCTGGAGAAGAAACCTGGGTCACCCGAGATATGTGATCAGTACCGGGACCCCACCAGCAGCCGAGGGGAACCCAAGGCAGGTGCTGGACGTGGAGGCCACGGGGGCATAGACTACAAAGGAGACAGGACTGAACCTCACATCACCCTGTTTGGCCCCAGAGGATGGCTGGTTAGCCAGAGACGGGTAAGATTCCTCAGGGAAGGAACAACCTAAGACAGGCACAGTCGCAGAGGGGCCAACAGGAGAGAACTAAAAGATCAACAGAGGTGGGGCACAGACCCTCATCCACAAACCTTGCAGGAGCTTTAATTCTCACCCCTCCTGAGGAAGGTCTCCTACCCCCACGGCTGCTACGCCTCCCACGCACAACTCACACCGGGACCCAGGTGGCAGACAGAGACTCGGCCAGCAATAGCTGCCCTATATCTAAATTCAGTTTATTACCAGGAATGCTGAGGACCTACTCAAAAATGCAAATATTCCTTTCCACAAGTATTTACAGGGTAAACTAAGATTTCTGCTTGAGTATTAAAATTGACAGCAAAATAGTAATCAAGTTTTCAGATTAATTTAAATTGGCCAAGTGAAATAAGTGAATACTCAAGAAAATCTAAGTGTACTAGACAAAAAGCTTTTCCTAAAACATTAACTAAAATATCTATTAGTAGTTCATCTCACTGTAAAATTGCCTAACATCCAAAGAACCTAAAGCAGTAATATTTGTGTGCAGAAATTAAAATTTAAAATTACCAAGACTGCAAGATAAAATTTCCAAAAGCCCCCATTAACCAAAAAAGGGAGGGGGGACAGTGGGGTAATATCATGTAAGGAAAAATATTCTATAAGTGAAATACATGTAGAAAATTCTTACTCCAGAAAAGAAAATTCCATTTGTAAAGCCAACTGCAGGACACCCATGAAAAAACACACATGGTGTCAAAATAAGCCAAAGGAAAATCATTTGGGCAAAAATAAAAAGAATCCCAAGTCTATTTTGCAGAGAGGATCCCTTTGTTAACTTTTGGTCAAGAATATGTTTGTGTGTTTGCAGAGAAAAACTCCAAGACCATGTGGGTTCCCGAGACAGTGAGGAACTGATGGGTCTGTTCCAACCACAAGGATAGTCCAGAGATGGGGGACGCTGATGACACCTTTTCATGCTAGCAGTTGGCAGCTGTGCGTGGCTGCAGGCGGCCCAGGACCAAACCAGAGAGGATAGATCTTGCATTGCCATGATGTGTCCACCATCTGGATACTATTGCTGACATGTACACATGAAGAACTATTTGACATTGAAACTGGGACTCAGAACAGTTGGACATTGAAACTGACACTCAAACATTTTTTTGCTCTTATACGTTTGTTTCTAGTATTCAGAGGCAAGATATTTTTGAAGAAAAGAAACAGGGGGGAGTGATTGATATAGAGGCAGGGTGGCCTTGAACAGGCTGTCAAGCTACAGGGGGAAGGCTGAGGTGGATGGGAGGCGGAAGCTGGGGGAGATCAACCAAAGGACTTGTATGCATACATATGAGCATAACCAATGAATGAAAGACACTGGGGCGGGGCGGGGGGCAGGTGGGGACATGTGCTGGGGGGTAAGGGAGGCTGGGGGGAGGATATTGGGGGGGGAGGAAAACATATGTACTACTATTAAATATAAGATATATTGTAAATAAAAAAATAATAATAAAATACAATAAAATTATCAAAAATAAATAAATAAAATAAAATGAAAACCAATCGATACATATCCTCAGTTGACTTTTTTTTATGTAAAACTTGCTCTGTGAGCTAGAGACCCCAAAGACGTCCATGCTGCAGACCCACCAGCGTGGGCACCAACGGCGTGTAAGCGCAGGTATTCTGCAGGGCTGTTGGGAATGTTTTAAAAATTGGGTTCAACCTCCATTTCTGGAAAGAGTAATGAAAGAACATGCACACAGACGATGAAACACTCTCCCGTGGTGTGAGAATGAGGTGGGCATAACATCTGGTTGAGAAGACCAGCAGTAGTAAAATGGAAAGCTTGCCAAGACACATTGTTAACTAGAAAAGGCAATATGTCAATCCCTAAGCTATGAATCCATAAGGTAAAACTAATACAAAGTAACCGTTCCTTTTAAACTATGACTATCCATAAAAATGTCTGAAATCCGCACATTTACTAAGGAACAGCGACTACTTCTGGGGAAGGAAGAGGATTTTCAGGAAGGGATAAGGAGGGCACATCATGTTTACCTGTGTGTTAAAAATTATACCACGTTTATTGTTTGCGTTTGTAGGAAGGCATACGTTTCTATGTTACATGTTTAATTATAAAAATTAAAAAGAATTGTAATTCCAGGACGTTGTCAAAATTCCAAAACGTGTTTGGGTGAGGACTTTTCTAAAACAGCATGGAAATCAGTTTATTATACTTTAAATAACTAAAGTTTGCATGTCTGCATCACATCCCTGTCATATCAAACTATAGCCTTACACTGTAACCATTTGAGAAAAATGTCATGCAGTGAAATAACTTAAACCGAGAAACTCCTATTAATGTCTTTTTTGAAAAGTGGGGTGAAAGTTATAATTTATTTTTAAAAGCGGTTTCAAGCACACCAGCCCCTCAGGCAGGGCAGTTTGAAGAGCTCAAATACAAAGAGAAAGGTAAAGAACCTAGAAAAATGGGAAACAGAGAAAAGAGAAGCAAGCCCTGCTATTGAGGATCTAAGACAATACAAGCTAAATGACCCAAATCCTGAAAAACAAATTAAACAGACATCCTGGAAATGGTTTTAAGCAAACATCACTCTGGAAACACCTGCAGAACCCCCACCTAGCCCACACCGGTTCTCTTTGTCTTTTCACAAAAGATCTTAGGAGACGGGATTAATATTTACAATACATTTTCTTTGTGAAGTAACATATAGGGAGAAACAATAGTGAAAAGACCTATGGGATTACAATAA
This sequence comes from Antrozous pallidus, assembly GCA_027563665.1. Taxonomy (NCBI): domain Eukaryota; kingdom Metazoa; phylum Chordata; class Mammalia; order Chiroptera; family Vespertilionidae; genus Antrozous; species Antrozous pallidus. Next base: position 9,727,546 of record CM050518.1, read on the forward strand.
TTTAAACTTATGTCTTTGGTTTCTGGCGTGCCACAATACCAGTGGGGATTTTATACATATTGAAGGATTCGGGATCATGTTATACTTCTTAAAGTCGAATTTCACACATATAAGCTGAAAATAAAACAATATCTGGGAGAAAATTTCATAACATGCTCAACCGGCATTGTATCAGAATTCATAGCCCTATAGTCACTTTTTTATTATTTTTACAAACAGAAGAAAATGTTAAATATACAACTAAAGACCGCCCTCTAGTGGGGTGTAGTGTTTATACAAAATACTCAGAATTTGACCTATTTGCAGAAAATGTTGCGTGCAGATTTGCTGTTCATAAAACAGACTCTGCTTAGAATAGATTGTTTCAGATCGTAGCATTCCTTTCTGGAAAAAAAGCCATTGCATTTTTAATGTTTCTTTCAATTACTAAATTAAATGCAATTGCTTTGTCTTTAAAGTGCCTTTTTCTCCTCAAAGCCCAGCAAGGCTTGAAACCACAGTCACTTTTTCTTTTTCACTGCCCTCCTTTGTTTAGAAAACTGAATGTAGGCATGATTCCAAATGAAGATAAGGTGGGGACGCTGCTGTCGCTCTCAAACGCTTCTCTCTGAGCTTCGGTGCAAACCTGCTGACGTTGTCTGGTGGCCTGAGGCAGACAAAGCTAAGGGATGTTTCAGAAAAATTCCCAGAACTGGCGTTCTTTATCCAATCATTCATCACAGTCTCTCCCTGTCTAACACACCACATTAGTGAAGGGGAAAGGCTTCTAAAACCCCAGCATGCTGAGAAGGCTTAACCTCTGATTGAGAAGGTTGACAGTAGGAGCTTCACCAAAACAAGGCTCTCTAAGCGGCACAGAAACAGCAAACTTCTGGAGGAGAAGGACATTTAGGGTTTGTTTTACTCAATATCTCACCTTCATGATTTTTACCATATTAATATCCATCTGCACAGCTAACCTACTTAGTATTTGTCATTAATTAGCACGACTTTTGTTTAAATAAAGGCTGAGATTACATGCTATAAGTAGAAACTAACCATAAAAATAAAGAAAATTGTAGTATTACATGCTAAAAACTATGGTTTGCATTAAGATTGAGGCCTGCTCTCTTTTATTAAGAAAAAAAGAGGGATGCCCTAAGTGGTCGGCAAACTCATTAGTCCACAGAGCCAAATAACAGTACAACGATTGAAATTTCTTTTGAGAGCCAAATTTTTTAAACTTAAACAACTTCTAATGCCACTTCTTCAAAATAGACTCACCCAGGCTATGGTATTTTGTGGAAGAGCTATACTCAAGGGGCCAAAGAGCCGCATGTGGCTCGCGAGCTGCAGTTTGCCAACCACTGCCCTAACCAGTTTAGCTCAGTGGATAGAGCGTTGGCCTGAGGACTGAAGGGTCCCAGGTTTGATTCCTGTCAAGGGCATGTATCTTGGTTGTGGGCACATCCCCAGTAGGAGGTGTGCAAAAGGCAGCTGATTGATGTGTCTCTCTCATCAATGATTCTAATGCTCTAATCCTCTCTGTAAAAATCAATAGAATATATTTTTTTAAAATAATAAAATAAAATATATTTTTATAAAAAGGGGGGAGGCTGCAAGAAGAGAGGGGTGTCCAGGAGAAAGTAGCCCCACCCCCTCCTCCTCTCTCTTACCACCTCCAACCCTTCAAACCACCCCACCCTACCCCCAGTAGAGACCTTTGAATCTTGTTTCTGGACCAACAAGAATCAGGAATCCCTTGCCGAAACCGGTTTGGCTCAGTGAATAGAGCGTCAGCCTGTGGACTGAAAGGTCCCAGGTTTGATTCTGGTCAAGGGCATGTACCTTGGTTGTGGGCACATCCCCAGTATGGGGTGTGCAAGAGGCAGCTGATCAATGTTTCTGACTTTCTATCCCTCTCCCTTCCTCTCTGTAAAAAATCAATAAAATATTTAAAAAGAAAAAAGAAATCAGGAATCCCTTTCTCACTGAGAGTCAGTGTTCTTGCATCCAGGAAACACTGAAGGCATCTCCCATACTGCCAGGGGTCCCTGCCCGCAGGTTAGGAAATCTAGCTTCTCGATGATTGGAGAAAATACAATTCCAGAGGGAAAGTGCCTCACCCAAGGGCTATGGGGGCAGCGGTCCACACTGGCTCCCAGCTGCCACACCAGTGAGGTTCCAGGTCCAGTGGTGACTTCCTCGATAGGACATCCTTTGTTGGCTGCTCTCAAGCAGTCTCACTGCCCCACTCCTTCCCATGTTTCCTGAGGTCCCCTCCCAAATTATCTACCTGCATTCGAATCTCTATCCCAGGTCTGCTCCTGGGGAGACCCAAGTTAAGACAATTAAGTAGTGATTGAGCAGTAGTCGGTTTATATACCCAATGTTCTACTTCCATGTCTAGGATGGCTTTTATTTGGTGCCTTCTTGCATGGCCACCTTGACTCAACATCTATGGACTAACTGGGCCATCACTAAAAAGAGAGTGGCTGTAAGTGATGAGTGTGCCAGCTGGAGGCTGACCAGCTCTCCTGGTTTGCCCAGGACTGAGGGGTTCCAGGCAGTGGACCCTGCAATGACAAGTCCTGGGCAAACGGGGACTCTGGTCACCCTGTATCTGCCAACCCTCCTATGGAGGGCGCTCCACGGTTGTGAGGTTAGAGACCTTAACCACCCAGGGATGACAAATAGGTACATAAACCACTTAGTAGGGAAGCACCTGGACTTGGATGGCATAAAGGACGACTCCACACTCTGCCAGTTACACATTCATTTTATTGTGGATGAAGGAAAAGTTAGCAAGCACACCTCTGATAGTATACACATTCATGTCAAAAATGCATTTTCAAATTCCATCTCATGGTGGATTGGGGCTTCAAAATGTGGATTTGGAGGTGGCCCTTCTTCTCCTATTCCTGGGGTTGCTCCCCAACCTCTCTACTCAAGGTTTCTGTCCCAGCTTCATGGTCTATGGTCTGAATGCATGCACTCCCCCAAAAATCTCAGCAACAGAGGCCACACTCACCTGTCCCTGGTTCACTAACTTAAACTCCATCACTCAAAGGGAGTTGAGCTTCTTTGTTTTCTACCACCAGCCTATTCTTCCTCTTAGATTTCCAAATCAGCAGCTGTGAACTACTTGTGACTATTTTAATTTAGATGACAATTAATTAACATATAGTAAAATCATTAATTCTGTTCCTTAGGTTCACTAACTCAGCAGCCCATGTGGCTAGCAGCTACCATACTGGACAGCACAGATGTGGAGCACTGAAGCTTCTATTGGACAGCGAGGCCAGGAGCCCAGAGTAGGGAAAAGCTAGCAAACTCGGCCAGTAAGGGGTAGAGTCAGGATTCAAACTCTGAAACCTCTGCTCTGTCTACCTCATCCCATTGCCTTTTGTGTTCTTTAAAGCGCAATAAATCTCCTTGCTCAGCAGTGTGACCCAGCAGCCTTAGTTGACCATCACGAAATCTTTGTGGGAAACATCTGTGCTGATTTGGCTCTCATAGTGAGAGTGAGCAGATGTGTATACTGGTGGCTTCTGAAGGGCTCAGGGGAAGAAGCAGGCAGCTACTTGGGGAACAGCCCAACAACCTGAACATGATCCTGGTTCAGTCCAACCAGAGCTGTTCTGAGGGGTCTCCTCCCTCTCACCAACTTTCTGCTGCTGAGACACTATAATTTTCTTCCCCATACAACTCCCAGAGATCCTGGACTTCATGTTGTGACTCCGCATTTCAGAATTAATTACATTTATTGGGCGCTTGTTGCATGCCAGGCAGTGGGCTAAGTGCTTTTGAGATTATTCTCTTACATGGTCTATACACCAGTCCTTTGGAATAAATATTCTTAACATCCCCATTCATAGGTGAGGGAATAAAGCTCAGAGAGTTTCAGCCATTGCCCAAGATGCAAACACAGGACTGTTTGGCATTTAAGCCATGCCCTGCCACCAAGAGAAATGAAAATAACTTTTTAAGACATTCCGCTAAAACAGAGATCAAAATGGTGGCAACAAATCATGGTCTGTCACTTAGTCACTGTGAGATTTGGAGTAAGTCCTTTGGCCTCAGTTCCCAATCTGTGGAATGCGGATGGTGATTCCTGCTCACCACTCCAATCTATCGTATCTAATAAATAGTAATATGCAAATTGACCATACCTCTGATCAAGTAACACCCACAAGCCATGCCCATCAGCCAATCAGGAGCTTGGGTCCCCAGGGGGTGTGGTTGGCCTGAAACCACCACAGGCCCCTCACCCAAGCCACCCCATCCCCCAAGGGAACCCCCAACCTGATCTGAGACACTCTTCAGGGCAAACCAGCTGGCCCCCACCCATGCACCAGGCCTCTATCCTATCTAATAAAAGAGTAATTTGCAAATTTACCATCACTCCAACACACAGAGGGCTGCCCCCATGTGGTCAAAGATCCTTCCCCCATGTGGACACAAGATGGCCACTACAAGATGGCCAGCAGGGGAGAGTCTTTGGGAGGTTCCAGGCCTGCAAGGGAGGTCAGTTGTGGGCAATCAGGCCGGCAGGGGAGGGCAGTTGAAAGGGACCAGGCCTGCAAGGGAAGGCGGTTGGGGGCAATCAAGCCTGAAGGGGAGGCAGTTAGGGGTAATCAGACTGGCAAAGGAGGGAAGTTGGGGGCAAACAGGCTGGCAGAGGAGCAGTTAGATATCAATTAGGCTGGCAGCATAGTGGCTATGGGCTCATCAGGCTGGCAAGGAGAAGTGGTTAGGGGCAATCAGGAGGCAGGCAGGCAAGCAGTTTAGACCCAGCAGTCCTGGATTGTGAGAAGGATGTCTGGCTGCTCGTTTAGGCCCGATCCTACCGGGATTGGGCTTAAACGGGCAGTTGGACATCCCTCGAAGGGTCCCAGATTGGAGAGGGTGCAGGCTGGGCTGAGGGACATCCCTCGCCCTCCGTGCATGAATTTCGTACACCGGGCCTCTAGTATATATATAAAACCCTAATATGCAAATAGACCGAATGGCAGAATAACTGGACAACCGAACAACTGGTTGCTATGACATGCACTGACCACCAGGGGATGCACGAGGTACATGGTGGGTATTGGCAGCAGGCTGCAGAACTCTGATCACAGTGGGCATCGGTCATGGTGAGATGGTGGAGCAGATGAATGGGGGTGCCAGGCCAAGGCAGGGCAGTGGTCACTGTCATCAGGGCAAGCCTCTGGTGGTTACTGAAAATTCTTTGCTCCCATGCACCATGGTCCTGCCCAGCACTCGCATCTGCTGCCAGCACCTGGCGCAGGTCCCAATCGCTCAGCTCTGTTAGCAAGTGAGAGCAGCAGCTGCCAGCCTCAATCGTCCCTAAAGGCTTTTCCATCTCCCCTACTCCTGAGGGGAGCTCAGGGCATCAGCTGCCACTCGCACCTGCTAATGGTGCCGGCCTTGCTTGCACCCACTTCTGACATTGGCCCAATCACTCCATGCTGTCAGTAGGTGTGAGTGGGGCTGGCGCTGTCAGTGCATGGAAGCAGTGGTGGCAAGAGTGGGGCTGCCAGCAGACAGGGGCCAGGGGCTATGGTGGGAAGGGGAGGGGCCAGGATGGGTGCAGAGGATAGGCTGAGACTCGCCCCTGTGTCCACCGCAACCTCGCAGCCCACAGTTCCTTTCAAGGTACATGAATTCGTGCACTGAGCCCCTAATATGGTTAGTAAGAAACATAAATTTGCCCCAGCCAGGTGGCTCAGTTGGTTGGAGCACCGTTCTGTACACCAAAACGTTGAGGGTTCAATTCCTGGTCAGGGCACATATGGGAGGAGACTGAGATCTCTCACACTGGTCTTTCTCTCTCTCCCTCTTCCTCTCTCTCTAAAATCAATAAAAATAAAAGCATATCCTCAGGGTAGGATTTAAAACATTTTTTAAGAAAAAAAACATAAACTCGATCAGAGTTCATTGGCCACAAGCAACAAAAAAATGGTACTAGCCAGTAAAAGCAAGAAAGGACTTCCCTAGAGAGTATTGGGGAGCCTCCAGAATTTATGGGAAGTCTGCAAAATCAGGCATGAACAAGAATCAGGAACAAGGTGGGACCTACTATAGGATATCCTTCAGGGGCCATTGCCCTTGGCCCTTTCCATCTCCAATCATTTCACTCCCAATTCCAGGTCCGGGGTGAGACAGGCTGGTTCGCTGACCTGGAGTCACTGGTCCACCCTGGGCTGCAATGGAATAAGAAGTTTCTGCAGGGGCCCCTCACTGGCCTTTACAGGGGAAGTCAGAACATTTTGACTGACTCTGCTCATAGAGGGAAAGATAATTTCTTGAAAATAACTCAAGCCCTGTTAGAAGGAAGGGGGGACATGCTGGGCATGGAGGGGAAGGTAACTGTTAACTACAATGTAAAATGCAAACTAGTGGTAATATCACCTTCTCATTCTTTGCAGGAAACCCTGCTCTACATATTTCAAGTGATGGGGTGTGGAGGGGGAGCAGCATTCGCTTCCCCAGAGTGATTTTTCTTACTCTTAATTTTTCCAGCATTATAGGAAAAAAGGAAAGGGTGGGCAAAGTAGGTTTACAGATGTGAGTATGCAAAACACAGAGTTTATTCTTGTGTTGTTATTGGTAACTAGAAGCCCAATGCATGAAGATTTGTGCTAGAATGGGCTTTCCTTTCCCTGGCTGCCGGCATCACCTCTCCACTTGGGCCCAGCCCCTTTTGGCTTAGGCCCCAGAGCCACCTCTTTCTGCTCTTCCCACACTGCTCAGAGGCCCTGAGAGACCAGGGATGGGCACAATGCCTGTGTATTTGCCATGGCAAGCATCCTGCCCGTCACTGGGTGCCTGTGTATGCAAATTTACTGCCATCTTTGTTGGGTTAATTTGTATATCACTCCTGATTGGCTGGTGGCATAGTGGAAGTACAGTCAATTTACATGTTTGTCTATTATTAGGTAAGATTGTTGTATTTTTTCCCATACCAACAACTGCAAGCCTGCTTTTGCCCCCACCCTGTGCATACGTAATTGCAAGCCTAGGCTTTAAGTTTTAATTTATACTAAATCCAAGGTCTTCTCCCAAAAGTATCAACCACAGACAGTTAAAACGTCAGTAAATACATGTACATTGAGCATGAGGAAATCCGTGGGCTTCCTGACTCATGTGAAATTACTAATAACAAAAGCAGAACCTGGCAATCATGCCTTTCTAAGACAAAAGCAATCGATCATGTGGCCAGGATAGATGGCCATTCAGTTTGAAAAGAATGTTCTTGTTTAGGTTCAGAATAGAATAAATCATGGCCTGAAGGTCCAAGAACATAAATTTTACCATCATCATTCACAAAAATGTTACTCTTGAAACGTAGGTCATTATGCAAAAAGCACAGTTCCTCAAGAGAAAATACTTCAAACATTAATGTAAATAACAATGTGTTAAAGTTTTTTAAAATGTAACTCAGAGTGCAGCAGTTATATCCATAATACTTCCGTTTTCTTTTCTTTCTTTTCTTTTTTTAAAGCCATTCCAGGAAAAAATTTCTTCTCTTGGGCACAAATGCAACAGTTAAGAAATATTAGCAAATTATTTGTGCACGCTGTTTAGTTTTTCTACCATAAAATAAGAAAAACATGTAGGACAAATTAGAATGTTGTCATGCTTCATCTGAAATATATGTGAAATGTGCCCAAAGTGCATAAGGAAGGGAAAGAAGAAAAAAAATGAAAAAGAAAAATAAGAACCCAAATGTGTAAAGCTAAAACAACTTTACAACTCGAAAATCCATAGGCGGTTATGCCGTAAACATCGAAACAAAGCTATAATAAGTCTCCTCTGATAAACTGTTTTTTTTTTTTTATGTTTGGTTGACAATACTTGAATAATCCATTTAAACACAAGTTGAATTTCAAAATGATTCGGCATGGCATGAGGCAAACCTGCAAGATGGACTGAGCATTTTAAATCATACGGCCTGTTACTCTCAGTATGAGTGTATCCAGCATGTGCCTTATTTTTGCCTCCACAGCTCGAAAATAACAGGTAACGAAAGCCTTTAAGGAATACACTTTTGTAGACAAGCTCTATTTTCTTTCCTCATTGTCTATTGACGCCGTATTTCACGTTCCAACACCGTGGCTGTCCAGATGACGCGGATTACACAGAAACTCACTCTCTTCTCCCACCCTTACCTTCTTCAGTCAAATCCCAAAGGAAAGAAAAACGTCCTTTCAATAAATTCGGAAACTTCCTTCTCCTTCTGCTAATTTAAAAGAAGCACTAAGCGCCGGACAAGAGGAAAACACAGTCTTCCCATCCACAATTATTTGCAAATGTGACGTTCGCGGGACGGCTGCTCTGCGCGGCGGGGTGGATAAGCATCACCCGGTGTGAAGCCACAGAGCTGCTTCCGCACGGCTTCCGCCGAGGAGCCCGCTAAGATTTGTGGAGGGGAATCTTCACAAAGGCGATCACTCCGCGTCAGAACCGGTGTGTCTGAGTTCATAAATTGCTGTCAGGCTGGCCCTCGGGATTACTCTTCGGTCTGAATTTGGGTTTTGTTTCCTCTCTGCCCCTCCCTGGTGCAGCTGAGCCTGGAAAGAGCACCGCTCTGGCGCCTGTTAGTTTGATAAACTGGCCTAAGTGCGCGGCGACCCTGGGCGCCTGCCGCCCGGCGCGGGGATGGGCCTCCTGGAAATTCTGAAACCAGCAGGCAGTGTGTAGGTACTGAATCACAGCCCCGGATTCTGAATCTTTAATTTCTTTTTTTTTCCTCTGAGGATGTCAGCCTTTAAATATAAAGCATGCTTTTCCCATTTGGGTTCCATTACTTGCAAAGCATTCGAGAGCGTCTGGGCTAGAATTACCTGCTTTCCAGGACAAGGGACCAGGCAACCATCCCACAGCCATTAACAGCTCCTCGGCTGGGCTTCTTTTACAGCGTGGACCCAGCCATGTAATAAAAATGACTAAATACTAAACCTGAACGCCGTGCTTCTAAATCCATCTTCTTTTTTATCATATTTATCCATGCAGTGTGCGCCTCTTTGGCGGTTTAGATAGTGCAGGTGGAAATAAATTTCAAAACATAACTAGTTTGTTTTTAGATGTGATGTATCCATCACCCAAATAACCAGGCAATTATGACAGAGCAAACCTTTGCAATAAGTGATTTGTTTTAAAGGTGGTTTAGGTTACAGTTAAAAATTAAAGTTCCCAGCAGAAGAAGGAAAAACAGCACACAATGGGGGGGGGGGGTGTTTTCCGTTCATTTAAACACACGTTTGTGAATTTCTATGTTGTCTCTTTTAAAGTAAGACTCTAAAACTGCAGTTTGGGCTGGAATCTTCTTTTGTTTGGGTCGTTTTTGTTTTTAATTAAGCTCATTTATTATTTATGCTAGAATACCTCTGACAACCGATGGGAGAAATGAGATTACAACTGTATTATCTCTGATCTTAACTTTATCTTTGTTTACTGACTGCATTCGTATTTTTAAATGAATCACCCCAACAACTGAACATTAAGATATTTATCCACATACAAATAAGCACAAATATAGGTATGAAGATGTTGGATGCACCAAATTATAATGTTAACAGATTGGAGACAATTGCTCATCAATAGGGAATGGCTAATAAATTTTGTTAGAGTCATGTAATCAGGGTAGAGAATGCTCTGCAAGCATTTTGAAAAATTGAGCCATTCTGCATATACAGTGTAAATGTTTATGTGTGACATAGTGTTGAATGCCAAAAGCATTCTGCATTCAGTAAGAATAATTTATAAGTAAATGAGTATTCATAGATATATTTGAGCACTGCTTGCATTTTAATAACTCTCTGTGTTATTTACTGTAAATCACTTATTTACAAATGATTATTTAAAGGGTCCGAATGGATACCATAGAACCTGTTAATGGTTATTGTGCTGAGCAGGCTGTAAGAGAGAGCATATACGCTCCTTACCTGTGTCTGTTTGTCTTTTCAAACAAAAGACTGCAGACTACTTCAAACAATACTCACTTTGTCTATATGGTTCAGCTAGGAATTAAAAATGTCATCTACATGAGGTATTGGGGGATAATGCTAAAAGTGTGACTATCAAAAACTTGGAAAGGAAAATATCTGGTGAAATGTAAAACAATGATAATGCTAATCTTACTTGACAAAAGGGGTATTTAAAATATTTCAGCTGATGGTGGAAACAGAAATTGGCTCAACCTTTCTAGTGAGCACTTCTGCATTGTATATCCTGGGCTTTATGAACATTTGCATTGTTTTTACATGTTTTTTATTAATTTCAGAGGGGGAGAGAGAGAGAAACCTCAATAATGAGAGAGAATTATCGATCAGCCACCTCCTGCATGCCCTACACTAGGGATCGAGCCTGCAACCCCAGCATGTGCCCTGATCAGGAATCAAAAACGTGACCTTCTTGTTCACAGGTCGATGCTCAACCACTGAGCCACACCAACCGGGCAACATTTGCATTTTTTAATCCAATATTTCCACTTCTAAAGACCTGGACTAAGAAAAGGATGATGCTTAAGACACTACCTTAAGAAGCAGAGCAGGAGACAACCTAAATATCTAGGTCAAAGAGGGTTAAATGATTACATTGCTGTTGACAACATGTGGCTTTTATTGATTACTTGTGATCTGCTAGGCTTTCTTCCAAGACAGCCACTCATTTATACTTCATAACAACCTGTGACACGACTGTTACTTTCCGCCTTGACAGGGAATGGAACAGACATATGAGTGGTTCCGATACCGTGTCCACGATCCATGGCTAGCAAGGAGCGGAGTGGGGATCGGGCTAGGCAGTCAAGATGCCCAAACCTACATTCTCCAGCAGCACACTGACTGACAGTCATTCGCCGGGACACGGGCAACCACTGAAGATCAGAGACTGTCACTGACCTCGGAAAATAGCCATGATCTCTTGTTGCACAAAGATATATAACACAAGATGGTGCCTATGGTATGACACCGTGGTGCCCACATTCACAAACAAACAAGGCTTCCTAAAGTTAACACCTTAAACACAAAAGAAGTTATTTCTGAATGTTCAGTGACATAATATAGTGAGCAAAAAATGGAGGGGTCAATTGCATAGATTATAAAATATGATCACAAACACCCACAGACAGACACACACAGCAAAAATGGCATACAAATACATAAAAATATTATCTGTGATCCTCTGAAAGGTGGCATAAAAGGGTAACTTCAATCTTTTTCATTATATTTAGGAAAATATTTTCCAAACTTTACAATGCTATAAATGTAGAAGTTTTAATAAAAGAAAAAAAATGTTGTCATAAATACTTAGATTTATATATAACACTAGAGGCCTGGTGCATGAAATTTGTGCATAGAGGGGGGATTCCCTCAACTCAGCCTTCACCCTCTCCAATTGGGGACCCCTTGTGGGATGTCTGACTGCCATTTTAGGCCTAATCCCAGGGATCGGGCATAAACCGGCAATCAGACATCCCTCTCAAAATCTGGGACCACTGCCTCCTAACTGCTCACCTGCCTGCCTGCCTGATTGCCCCTAACTGCTTCTGCCTGCCAATCTGATTACCCTAACTGCCCTCTCCTGCAGGCCTGATGTTGCCCCCAACTGTCCTCCTCTACTGGCCAATTTGGTTCTGATTGGTTGGTTCCTATGCCAAAGCTTCACCTCCTGGATAGCCATTGGCTCCCCACAGCACCCAGATTTGGTTCTCATTGGTAGATTCCTATGCCAGTCAGAGTCAGAAGCTCCACCTCCTAGGCAGCATTGGATCCCCACAGCACCTACCTTTGGTTCTGATTGGTCAGTTCCTATGCCATTGGCTCCCCACAGCACCCACCTTTGGTTCTCACTGGTCGATTCCTATGCCAGTCAGCTTCAAAAGATCTGCCTCCTAGGCAGCCATTGGTTCCCCACAGCACCCACCTTTGGCTCTGATTGTTTGGTTCTTATGCCAGTCAACATCTCTAGGCCTATCTGTGGGCCTGATCAAAGAGCTGGGCTTAACATGGCCCCTTTGTAGGCTGGGCCCCTTTGTAGGCTGGGGAGAGAAAGAAAAGCCTGGCTGCTGGCCAAGATCAGAAAGAAAGAGAGAGAGAAAGAGAGAGGTAAGTACACTGATCAACAGCTTCCACTGAGGCTGCAGATCAGACCCTGACTTGCAGGCTCTGGGCGACATCTGCAAGTGCTACTGCAACTTCTAACATTCTGGACTAAGAACTGAACCTGTACCCCTCTGGGTGCCAGGCTTGCTAGGTGTGTGCTGTCACCAATGCCATAGATCAGAGGCAAAAACCTGGCAAGGCGGGGTGCACCAGAGGGGGCTTGGGCTGGGGCAAGGAGCTGGTGGGCAGGGATCTGCCTCACCTGCAGAGAGAGAGGTTCTGCAGTGGCCCCAAGAAGCGGGTGGGCCCGGCCAGGGATCAAGGGGCATGGAGGAACACTGGGTGGAGGGGCAAGGACCCTCAGCCCTGAAGCGAGGTTGAGGGGCGGTGCCACCTCAGTGGAGGGGTGCCACACTGCAGGGTACCGGAATGACTGACATGATTCAGAGAAGCTCCCAGTGATAACCGGCTTCGCCCAGGCGGCCTTCTCCCTTCAGAGGCCGTGACTCCTGCTCCCACCTTGACCCAAAAGCAAGCCTGCACCGCCCTGCCCTACATCACAGCATACCTAGGCGGTGAGTGCGAAGCCTTCCACCTGCTCCAGAGAAGGAGGACAGTAAAGAATGGGGGCAGGAGACCGGGGAGAGAAAAGAATGTGGAGCATCCACAATGAAGAGGTGCTTGAGAAAGAGGCTTGAAAGCCTGACAAGAAGGTTTGTTCTGTTTGCCCTGTGGCTGCCCCTTAGGAAGGGCAGAGAGTGTGGCTGTGAGGCCTCCCTGCCCGCTGAGTCAAGTTCCACAGCCAACTGGAATTGGTCTGTTTCCTGGTCTATAAAATGGATTAAGTGTGTCCCATGCCTTCACTGAGCTTTGATGGCCAGTTGAGATACTATATAAGGAAAATGAGGGAAGAAGTGAGAAAGAAAGGGAAAGGCAAAAAACACAAAAGAAAGCCTGGAAGGAACCTGTAAACCCATTGTCACTTAAATAGGGAACGTAGTCAACAGTGTTGTAGTGACGGTATGATGCCAGGTCGGTACTGGGACTATCGGGGAACACTTTGTAAAGTATATGATTGTCTAACCACTATTCTGTAACTAATATAACACCTGAAACCAATAAAAATAATATTGAATGTAAAAAAGTGAAAATTGGAATGAAATTTTTATAAATTTCAAAATTAAAGGCTCTAAAGGAAGGAAGGGAGAGAATAAAAAGTGTTTGTCATTTTACCACTTTATTGTCTTTTCAGTACATGAAAAAGACAGTTGTCTTTATATGGTGCTTTTATACTTTTCTAAGTCATTATCTCATTTTAATTTCAGGGCAACTTAAAGACAAGATAATTATTCCCTCCACTCTTCAAAGAAAGGAAATCGTGGTGTCTGGTCTCAATGATTCAATCGTCAAGCCCTTATTGTAAAGCAGGGTTAGTAAAACTTTCTAGGAATGGTCATATCTATACTAATAAAAGCCTTGGGGGTGATCAGGCCAGCAGGGGAGGGTAGTTGGGGGCAATTGGGCTAGCAGAGGAGCAGTTACGTGTCAATCAAGCCAGCAAGGGAGCAGTTAGGGGGCAATCAGGCAGACAGGCGAGCAGTTATGAGCCTGTGGTCCCAGATTGTGAGAGGATGTCCAACTGATCGGGCCTAAACCTGCAATTGGACATCCCCCGAGGGGTCCCAGATTGGAGAGGGTGTAGGCAGAGAGAGAGAGAAAGAGAAAGAGGGAAAAAAAGAGAGAGAGAGAGGCCAGATTATTATGCGTTCAGATATCACAATAATCTGGCCACTCAGTGTACATATGAAATAGACAGGGCAATATACACATGAAAAATTACTTGTGCAAAACTGATAAACTAAGTATAATGACCAAAAAAATAGAGGTTGAATTCATCTCTTTATACCAGCTGAGATGATGTCAGAGGATAGTACCAAAAATATTAAGTCTAAATTGAGATTTCCTGAGGCAATATATTTAAGTTAATATTTAAAGGATGAATATAATTCATGTGAATCATATGTGCTTTTTATTTTTAGCTGCATAGATATCCTGGCAAACAAACAAAATTAGAAGATAATACAATTCTAATCATGACCCCAACAAATATCTATTCCCCTTACCTCCCACCCACAACCCCCTGCAAAAAAAAAAAAATAGTTTGCATGAACAGAAAGTTCTGGTAATATTGCATTGACACCTCCTAACCACTGGTTGGAAATCTAGACATTCCTGGAATTTCCCTGAAACTTATTGAGCACCAAGTAACACATCCTGAAAAAAAGAAACTCCTGAACAATATATTTCAGAAGAAAAAGTAAACATCAGTTCAGAGGTTGAACCTCCACTCTGACAATATGCTTAATATTTTCTGCATACTTCCTCAAAATTAATAATTATACATATTAGAAAGGAAGCAGACAAATTACTGTTTTAACATAATTAATTTGACACTTATTCATTGTTGTAAAATTATTATTGTCACCAAGTCATACTTTAATGTTCACATGTCAATAAGGCAGGCCAAGGACAAGGGTTTTAAATAGTTTCAAGAAGGAAGACAATTAATTTTTATGATTGTTGCATAAACATTGCATTAAGTGTCAAAGTAACTCATTGGAAGAATTCAAATGGCTTCATAAAATCGGAGGAGGAATGTTATAATTCTACTTACCAGAAAATGACTGACAATTCACTCAACAGAATTCCTTCACTAAAATTAACAAACAGTGGTTTTTGCCAGAATGTTCCAAACTAGAAACCATTGGTGGGATATGGATCTATTTTAACAGTAGTGTTTATCTTAATGTGTCTTAGAAACAAATATTACTAGCATTCCAAGTCCAAGATACCACAATATTATCGCTTCTGATGAAATTTTGTTTCAAAAGAAGCCCATGTGAGTGAAAATCTAACAAAGTCATGGAACAAGTATCACATGGTTGGAGCAGATGCCGCTCCATGGCCTGTGCATCCCTCTCCCTCCCCTGCACATGGACCCCCAGGGCTCCTGTTCCCCAGCCAAGCATTGGGGCTCTTCCTTCGTCCCACGCTCCTGAAGCCACCTCTGCTCCAGGGGGAGCTAGAAAGGCCTTAACCGGTGACTAAGAGTCTAAACCCGGGGCAAGGGTCTAAACCAGGTCTGTCCAAAAGAAATACTTTCATGTCTACATTTTTACAAAAATAAAAATACACAGGTGAAATAGTTTTGACTATACATTTTGTTTAACCCATTATAGTCCATTTATACACCATTTCAACATCTAATCAATATTAAGAATATCTACAGAGATCTTTCATGTTCCTTTTTTTTACCACTCTTTTTGGTACTGAGTCTTCAAAATCTGGTATCTGTTTCACATAGCACATTTCCGTTTGGACTAACCACATTTCAAGGGCTCAATGGCACATGTGTCCAGCAGCTAATATTTTGAACAGAGCAGTTCTAGATAGGCTTTAATGGATTAAATGTCTTTGTCTCTCCCTACCACCCCCCCCCAAAAAAAATAATATGTTGAAACCCTAATCCCAGTGTGAAGCTATTTGGAGGTGGAGCCTTTGGGAGATAATTAGGTTATGAGGGTGGAGCCCTCGTGAATGGTATTAGTGCCCTAATGGGAAAAGATGAGAGAGAGAGAGAGAGAGAGAGAGAGAGAGAGAGAGAGAGAGAGAGATATTTTTCCTTTTTCTTTCTTCCTCTCTCTCTCTCTTTCTCTTTCTGCCATCATTATCTAGTTATCTCCTATGTGTAGCCAATGGGATCTCCAAGGGAATACTGCTGCTGCACTCAGTATTCCTCCCAACCTTTAGCCTCCCTCTAAATAAATCTCGGAAGGACTTTAAAGTATAATTGTGTCCCAGAAGTTCAATGTGTGTGTATGTGGAGAGAGAGAGAGAAAGAGAGAGGACCAGAGCGAGCAGTAACCACACATTTAAATTAACATTGTTTTCCATTTTCTAAATCAATATGTCACAAACTTAGCATGCATTGGATTCACCAGGGTGGGCTGATGAAAATGCACATTTTGGGGGTCCCTCCCTCACTTATTTGGAGTCAATATTCTAGTCCCAGAAATTTGCATTTTTACCAAATCATCCCTCTGAGACGGTGCAAGGCAGGCAGTGTGCAGCCACGTGTAGATCAGCCTTGTTCTAAGCATTCAAGCATGACCTCCTGGGGCTTCTTTGTGGCCCAAGGAGAGACCCAGAAAAGCCGAGCCTATCTGTTGCCTGGAGGGGAAGACATGCCTGTGGAAGCACGGGACTGGAGGATGTTGCTTAGGAAAGCGAAGCTGCACAGAGGGTCATCAGCAGCCAGAGATGGTTATTGGTAAAAAGAACAAACAAGTTAATTTTATAGTCAGTGATTCTAGCTACACCCCATCATTTCAAGGGACAGAAGATTCCTCAGCTACAAAGCAGTGGTGATTTGACAATACCTGGAGACAGATGGGTTGTCACAAGTGGGCAGGTGCTATTGGCATCTGGTGGGTAGAGGCCACGGATGCTGCTAAACCTCCTACAGGACAGCCCCACAACAAAGAATGACCCAGCCCCAAATGCCAACTGGGTCTTGGTTGATGAACTGTACTAGTTCCCTGAAGCTGCTGTAACAAAATACCACATACCCGGTGATTTAAAACAAGAGAATGTATTCTCCTGTGGTTCTGAAGCTAGACGCCCAAGATGAAGCTGTCAGCAGGGCCATGTTCTCACTGAAGCTCCAGGAGAGGGAACCTGCCCCGTGCCTTTGCTTAGCCACTGGGGTTGCTGACCATCGTAGTGCTCCTTGGCTGGTGGCCCATCTCTGCCTCTGCCTTCACAGGGCCTTCTATTTGTGGGCGTGTCTGTATCTCTCCTCCTCTTACAAGGACACCAGACATATTGGATTCAGTGTGTACCCTACACCTATATGATCCATCTTATCTTATTTACATCTGCAAACACCCTATTTCCAAATAAAGTCACATTCATATAAGTATCAGGGTCTAGACCTGTAACACATCATTTTTTGGTGTATCCACAGCAAAAGCCAGGCCCTAAACCAAATTCTTCCTGTGTCTCTTGAGCTGTTTCCCAGTTAGGAGGCCATTAAAAAATAAACAAATAGGATGCATGCCGGGAATGAGCTTGAAATCTTCTTGTTCAATTATGTTCCTTTCTCTTTTTCCATTTCACTCGGAGCCTGTTCAGCCAAGTATGCAGACCAAAACGATCCCCTGCCCCACCCCACTTTCTTTAAAAACTTGAGCCAAATATGCTATCCACGGGACTAAAGAGTAATGACACCTTGAAGTGCTGAATAAGTTTTTTGGGAAAAAAATATGTCACATATCTGCCAACAAAGAAATGAAGCGAATCGTGAAATCTCTGGTGAAAATCAAAAAGGAAGTCCGTTGTGATGTTTCAACCATCAAGTCGCATTTGGAAATGCAGGAGAAGAGATTAAAGCCTGTGACTCTCGCTGCATAGCTTCCCCTGCCTTTGACACCTCCTGGACGTGGCCTCATTAACACCAGCTTGGTTTCCTGTGACTGCAGGAGGCCGGGAACCTTTCATGTCCCACGGTCAGACATTATTGCTGACCCAACAGGATCCATGTTGCTCACACTTTCACTTGAATTTCTGTTACATTAATAGGAGTTTGGGGACTTGAATACATTTCAAAATCCATATAAATGATGCTGATACAATGAAAGCTTACTTTTTAATTCAGGCTGCTGGCTTCATGTTGAGTTATTTATTAAGTTAGTGAGTTATTCAAGCACATCTCCACACCAACCTTTTCGTCTCAGGCACTGGGACTAAAATTTTCTTTGTGTTCCCCAGTAGAGGAAGTTTCCTGTTGCTGCTTGTACCAAAATCGTCCCAAATTTAATGGCTGGAAACAAATTTAATATCTTACATCCCTGGAGGTCTGAAGTCCATATTCAGTCTCAGTGGGCTAAATTCAAGGTCTGGCTGTTTGTGGAGGTGGCACAGCCAGGTCAAAGGAGAAGTCAAAGAACAGACACAGTCACAGACGGAGAATCTTGAAATGAATGTGCAAAGAGGTGTACTATTGCTACTGTAACAAATTACCATAAATGTAATTGGTTATTATCCTCTAGTTCTCTCCAGTAGGGGGTGTGCAAGAGGCAGCTGATGGATGTTTCTGACTTTCTATCCCTCTCTCTTCCTCTCTGTAAAAAACCAATAAAATATATTTAAAAATTAAAAATAAAAAAACAAAAAAAAATCCCCACTCTGTGGTCAGTCTACACTGAGTGGACAGATTATTATGCATTCAGAGATCATAATAATCTGGCCACTCAGTGTAATGTGCCCACAGATGAGAATCAGGTGCCATTCTTTAAAAATCGGATAAGAGCAAAGAGTTCAAGGAAATTAAGAATATGAGAGCAGGAATATAAAACTGAGTAGAAAGCTTAAAAGATACTTTTGAAGAAATATCCCAGAAAGTAGAGCAAAAAGACCAAGACATGGAATTGGAGGGAATGATAAGAAAAGGAGATGACCTGTTCCCATCCCAAACACCAGCAGTTCTCAGGAGAGAACAGAGAAAACAGGAAGAAAAAAACGCATTCAAATGTCCCAGGACTCATATCAGGGGACATCAGTGATGAGATGATAGGAATCCTCTGAGCAACCCGTGCAATGCCTGGAAACAGACCCAAACAATAAATATCCCCATTACATTTTAGGTGGCCTGGCCCGTGTGCTCAGTTGATTGAGGGTCGTGCCGTACCAAAAAGTTGCAACTTCACTTCCCAGGCAGGGACACATGCCCAGGTTTAACGCTCAATCCCCAGTAGGGGGCGTGCGGGAGGCAGATGATAGATGTTTCTCTCTTACTCTCTCATCAATATAAAAAAAAAACATTTTAGGCTACTAAAGGACTAAAGGAAAGTAGCTAAAAGCTGTTGGGGGGAAAAAAGTTTTCCTCTAAAAATACAACCATCAAAATCAAAATGGCATTAGCCTTATATCATCAATAAGTACGGAACCTCAAGGACAATGGAATAAGGGCTTCAGATTTCTGGGGGACAGTTACAGTGGGTTCTGCACGCACGAGCTCGGCATTTGTGATTTACCCGCTCGCTAACATTTACTGTGAACGCTGCAACCAATGCTCGCGATGCTTCCCCGCTCCTCCTGGGACAGGGGCAGGGAGGCAGGAAATGTGACAGCGCAACATTCCCCGCGGAGGGAGGGCCACCCGGCGGCCGCGCCCGGTTCAGCTCTCAGCTGCAAAGCAAGTGTCCGCCCCACTGTCTATTTAGTGCCGCATTCTCCGCATTTTCCCCCTGGTTTCTGTTAGTGGTTTCCAACTGTTTAATACGGTCCCCACGCGCAGCGCTGAAGTGCCTGCCATCTAGTGTTCCCAAGAGCCAGAGGCTGGGCTGAGCGTAACAGGGAACAGCGGTCTGTTAGCCATATATAAGTAACGGCGCTGCGGGCAGAGTTCAGCGCCAACGTGTCGGCATATGTATTAAATAATGCGTCTTTAAACAGAAACACACACAGAATAAGGTATTGTACTGATGGTTGGTGAAAAACTTGACAGCAGCTGGAAGGAGCCCGACCCTGGCTTTCCTGCAGGAGGGGGCAGTCATGTGACTACAGAACACACTGACTGTGAATAACAATAGTAAAGTATAATTGTACTTTTTCTATTGTTGACCCTATTACTGATGTTCCCAAAATCAACTATAATTTCAACTTCGAGTGTTTTTCTCTAATGATATAGTGAGGTTTTTCCCGTCAGTGTACAGTTCTGAAAATTTTAACTCATGTACAGATTCAAGTAACCATCATCACAGTTAGCATACAGAACATTTCCATCGCTCCAATATCCCCTCGTGTTGCCCCTGTATCATCAGACCCTCCTCCCCCCTTAACGCTGGTGATCACGGATCAGTCCTCTGTCACCACTGTCCTGCCCTTTAAAGAATGTCACCTAAGTGGAATCATCAGACAGTATGCAACCTTCGGAGACTGGCTTCTCTCACTCAACATAATGTCTTAAATATTCGTTCCAGTTTTTACATGTAGTTCATTCCTTCCCACGGCTCAGTGTAAAATTCTGCCAAGCTTAGAATGTTAAGCACAAACCACCAATAAAGTATGAGGATATACACTCTCACCATGCGCGCCTTGTCCTTTGTCAGGGGACTAGAGAACAACGTAAGAAAGGCTAAACCAAGCAGGGGAAGGTAAAAGATTTGCAAAACCAGGGTTCTGTCTGGAGGAGAAGCATGAGAAATCCCAGGACGATGGTAAGGACAGCATCCCAAGACAATAGCCGCTGGGCTCCCCAATCCAGCTTGAAGAGTCTTCTTCAAAAGATGGAATCCACAGAACCATCCTGTGTTTGGATGCATCGAGAAGAGATTCCAGCGACTGGGGGTGTCTCATTCAGAGGAATTAGGACACTGAAAAGGAAGCAAACAGAAAAGGAGATTCTTTTTGACTCTCATGAAAACAAAGAGGTGTGCAGATTAGGAAAAGTAACCAGAATATACTGGGGCTCAGCTGGAACTAAGATGTACACAATGTAAACATCGACTATTTATCTAAACACAATTCCTCTGGGGCCTAGGGAACAGGGGTGAGAAGACATTGCCCTTGTAAAATTATTTAACCCTGGAAACTATGTGCTGTATAATGTAGACACATATTAAAACTAAATTTTAAAAAGTTGACATGAAAAAAAAATGTTTCTTTCTAAATCAGGGCCAAGAGAAAAAGGAGTGAGCTGTCCCTGATAGTGCCATCCTTGGAGCTAGAGTCGTAAGTTCCTTTCAGTGCCCACAGCAGTGAGGGTGAAGCTGGGAATGGAGCGGGGACAGGCTTCCTTCTTACATGCCTCTTTTTGGGGGGATGGGACATCTTTCTCAGAAGCTGCAGATTCCCTGTGTGTCTTACAGAACAGGACTTGGTCACATGTTCCGATGTGTGTGCTTTCCTAACACCTCGCAATTCCCCAATACCAGCGGGGTGTCCAACTCTGCTCAGCTCTGACGCTGCCTGCAGATAGCAGCAGATCCCACAGGCCAAGAGCTCAGTCCTCCCCGCCCCAACTTCAGAAACTCATTGCAGGCCCAGGATGTCACCTGTGGTTCTGAGGATAGCCACTGACCAGAGGTTCCATTACCCTTCACTGGGTTTGATTAATTTGCTACAGTGTCTCACAGAACCCAGAGAAACATCTTACTTTCTAGATTACCAATCTATATATACAAAAAACCAGCGGCCATAATGACCATAACAACTGGTCCCTATAATGCCCACTATGGCCAGTGAACCGGCTGGCCAGTCTCAAGGCCCCTCCCCCCTGCCAGCTTGCCCCTGATTGGATTCTCCCACCCTGATCAAGAGCTGGCCTCCACCATGGGGTCATACATTACCAAAGAGACAGAACTGAACCTCACATCACCCTGCTTGATCCTGAAGGATGGCTGGTTAGCCAGAGACAGGTAAGATTCCTCAGGGAAGGAACAACCTAAGACAGGCACAGCCACAGAGGGGCCATCAGGAGAGAACTTAAAGGTCAACAGAGGTGGGGCACAGACCATCACTCCCCTAACTTTGCAGGGGCCTGAACTCTCACCCCTTCTGAGGGAGGTCTCCTGCCCCCATGACTGCTTCACCTTCCATGCAGAGCTCAGGTTACAGACAGAGACTTGGCCAGCAACACATGCCCTATATCTAAATCCCGTCTAGCACCAGGAATGCTCAGGGCCTAATCAAGAATGCAAATAATCCTTGCCACTAATATTTACAGGGTAAACTAAGATTATTGTTTGAGTATTAAATTTGATAGTAAAATAGTAATCAAGTTTTCAGGTTAATTTAAATTGGCTAATTGAAATAAGTGAATACTCAAGAAAATTTAAGTGTACTGGACAAAAAACTGTTCCTAAAATATTAACTAAAATTTCTATTAGTAGTTCATTTCATCGTAAAATTGCCTAACATGCAAAGAACCTAAAGCAATCATATTTTTGTGCAAAAATTTATTTATTTATTTATTTATTTATTTAAATCTTTATTGTTCAGTTTATTAATTACATTTTTATCTCCCTATAGCTCCCCTCCCATCTCACCCTCCACCCTCACCTCCCCCTCCCCACTGTCCTCTCCCATTGTTGCAAGATTTTTGTCAGTTTTTTGCTGTACTTCCCACACCACACCCTTTTTCTCCCCAAGAATTGTCAGTCCATTCCCTCTCAATGTCCATGATTCTGTTATATTCACCAGTTTATCCTGTTCATCAGACTATCAATTCACTTGATTTTTATATTCATTTGTTGATAGATGTGTATTTGTTGTTTATAATTTATATTTTTACCTTTTTCTTCTTCCTCTTCTTAAACAATATCTTTCAGCATTTCATATAATATTGGTTTGGTGGTGATGAACTCCTTTAGCTTATTCTTACCTGCGAAGCACTTTATCTGACCTTCAATTCTGAATGATAACTTTGCTGGATAGAGTAATCTTGGTTGTAGATTCTTGCTATTCATCACTTTGAATATTTCTTGCCACACCCATCTGGCCGGCATTTCTGTTGAGAATTCTGCTGACAATCGTATGGGTGCTCCCCTGTAGGTAACCAACTGTTTTTCTCTTGCTGCTTTTAATATTCTCTCTTTGTCTTTTGCTCTTGGCATTTTAATTATGATGTGTCTTGGTGTGGTCCTCTTTAGATTCCTATATTTTGGGGTTCTGTGTACTTCTTGGGCTTTTAAGTCAGTTTCTTTCACCAGGTGGGGGAAGTTTTCAGTCACTGTTTCTTCAAGTAGGTTTTCATTAACTTGCTCTCTCTCTTTTTCTGGCACCCCAATAATTCGGATGTTGGCATGCTTGAGGTTGTCCCAGAGGCCCCTTACACTATCTTCAATTATCTGGATTCTTTTTGTTTCTTGCTTTTCCAGCTGAGTGGATTTTGCTTCTTTGTATTTCAAATCTTTGACTTGGTTCTTGTGGCCCTCTGGACTGCTTTTAGGACTTTGTATAATATTTTTTATTTCAGTTAGTGTACGCTTGATTTCTAGTTGGCCCTTTTTCATATCCGTGAGGGTCTGGTTCATATCCTCAGAGGTCTTGTTCATTTCCTTGTAGGTCTCATTCATTTCCTTGTAAGTCTCATTCATTTTCTTGTAGGTCTCATTCATTTCCTTGTAGGTCTCATTCTTTTCCTCTTGGTCTTGTTTATTTCCTCGTTGGTCTTGTTTATTTCCTCATAGATCTCATTAAGTTCATCGGCCTTTTGTAGAAGCCTCTTGAAAAGCCTTATAACCGTGGTTTTGAACTCTATGTCTAGTCGTCTTTTTTCCTCCATTTCTTTCACACCTGATTTCTTTCCATGTTTCTGCATGGTGGCTGCTTTATGTGGTAGATGTCCTTCTAAGGAACAGTGGCTCAGCCTCCCCAGTTACCTGAGGTGGGTACTCTTACTGCAATCCTTTATGGGTTGTACAGTATTTTTTAATTTAAGCCCAGCTTGTTGTTGTTAGCCCTAGGAGGGTTTGACCTCCAGGCCAATTGGCTGTGAAGGGAGACTGTGTTCAGTTTGGATGGGCAGAGTCTCTGAGCTGCGCAGGCAGCCTCAGCATCAGCTACATCCTATGCGGCGCTTGTGCGCACGGGTCTCTGTTAGATGGGAATGGTTGCAGGCACCTCCAAGAGAAAGCCGCTAGTCTCTATCCCTTGCCAGACAACTCTGCCTCTCCCCAAATGAGTCTGCACACCCAAAGTCTCGCCCAGGGTTGTAAAACAAAGCAGTCCGGTGGTCTCCCGAACCAGGAAGCAAGTTGCCAGGGAGTAAGTCGCATGTCTGTGCTGTTGCACAGTTTACGCAAGCAAACTGCTTTTCCAAGCTACCCGGTTTCTCCTCAGCCTAGGAGACCTCTCCCGCGCCCGGCTTCCACGGCGCGTCCCCCGACCTCAGACTTCACGTGGCACTGGGGAATCTGTGCAGTGGGACGTCTCCGCCCTCCCCATTGGCGAAATCCAGCCGGGGTTGCTGCTGCCAGCCCTATAGCCTGCGCACATGACCAGGACGGCTCCTAACCTCTGTTTCCACGCGTATCTTTGAGGCTGCGCTCCGCCGCTCTTCTGAGTCTCAGTGTCCCACCTTTACTTTTATTTGTGGAGTTTTCACTCAGCCAGCTGTCTGGTGATTCTGGATGATGTTTGTTTTGTTGTTATGTTGTAGTTTTTGAATTGTTGCGCAGGGCAGAGCAATAAGTGTTTACCTATGCCGCCATCTTGGTTCCTTCTGGCTTTTGTGCAAAAATTTAAAGTTACCAAAACTTCAATATAAAATTTCTAAAAGCCCTCATTAATAAAAAAAAAGGGGGGGGAGATAGTGGGGTAATATCATGTAAGGAAAAAATATCCTGTAAGTAAATTACATTTAGAAAATTCTTACTTCAGAAAATTAATTTCCATTTGTAATGCTAATAGCAGGACACCCATGAAAAACACACAAGGTCTCAAAATAAGCCAAAGGAAAATCATTTGGGCAAAAATAAAAAGAATCCCAAGTCTAATTTACAGAAAAGATTCCTTTATTAACTTTTGGTCAAGAATATGTTTGTATATTTTCAGAAAACAACTCCAAGACCATATCGATTCCTGCAAGTGGAACTGATAGGTCTGTTCCAACCGCAAAGACAATCCAGAGATGGAAGATGCTGACGACACCTTAACATGTTAGCAGTCAGCAGCTGTGCATCGCTGCAGGTGTCCCAGGATCGAACCAGAGAGGGTCGGACCTGCATTGCCATCATTTGTCCACCATCCAGATACCATTGCTGACATGTACACATAAGGAACTATTTGACATTGAAACTGGGACTCAGAACTGTTGGACACTGAAACTGAGACTCAAACATTTTTTGTTCTTATATGTTTATTTCTAGTATGCAGATGCAAGATTTTTTTTAAAGAAAAGAAATGGGGGGGCTGGGGAGAAGATAGATACAGAGGCAAAGAAGCATTGAACAGACTGTCAAACTACAGTGGGAAGGCAGGGGAGGGTGGGGAGCGGGGGCTGTGGGAGAGCAATCGAAGGACTTGTATGCATGCATATAAGCAAAACCAATGGATACAAGAGACTGGGGGGAGGGCAGGTGAGGGCATGTGCTGGGGGAAGGGGAGGCCAGGGAGAGGTTAGTGGGGGGAGGGGGAAGGAAACATATGTACTACTATTTGTAATACTTTAAAGAACATATATATATAAAAGAAAAAAGAGCTGGCCTCCAGCTAAACACCCCTTCCCTTCCCCCCTAGCCACCCCCCCCCCCCCAATCAGCCTATCCCACCACGATAGGCCCACAGCCCCTCCTCCCAGCTGCCACCCCTGATCACACCCCACACCCCAATAGGAAGCAGGGCTGGCTGGCCAACCTCCTGCAGCCCCTCCTCCTGGCCTGCCATACCCCCGATGGGCCCCCAACACCCTGACCAACCACAACCTCTCCCCTCTGCTAGCCCCACCCCTGATCGCTCCCCCACCGCAGTAAGAGGCAGAGCTGGCCTGCCAACCTCCTAAAGCCCCTCCCTCCACCCAGCCAACCACCCATGCCCCCCACCCCAGGCCACTGGCTCCTGATCTGCACCCCCCACCTGATTCAGGAGTGGGGCCAGATGACCCATGGCCCACAGCCCCTCCCTATGGCCACCCCACCCCCAATCAGCCCCACATTCCCAATCAGGGGTGGGGCCAGCCGGTCAATCACCCACAGCCCCTTTCCCCAGCCGGCCTGGCCCTGATCGGATCTTGATTGGGCCAGCTAGCCAAACTCCTGCCATCTCCTCCTTCCAACAGGCCCAGCCCCAATCTGCCTTGATTGGGGCCGGGCCCGTTGGACCCCACCCATGCACAAATTCATAGAGTGGGCCTCTAGACCAATATAATAAAAGGCTAATATGCAAATCAACCAAATGGGGGAACAATTGGTCACTATGATGTGCACTGACCTCCAGGGGGCAGACACTCAATGCAAGTGTTGTCCCCTGGTGCTTAGTGCACTCTCACAGGGGGAGCGCCGCTCAGCCAGAAGGTGGGCTCATGGCTGGCAAGTGCAAAGGTGGTAGTGGGAGCCTGTTTCACCTCCCAGGCAGCACTAAGGATGTCCGACTGATGGCTTCCACTCCCTGCAGGGCCTAAGCTGTCAGCTGGACATCCCCCAAGGGCTACTGGAATGCGAGAAGGTGTAGGCCGGGCTGAGGGACCCTCCGAGTGCACGATTTTCATGCATCAGGCATCTAGACCAGTGATTGGCAAACTGCAGCTCATAAGCCACATGCGGCTCAAGAGCCATGGTTTGCCTTCTGTTGATTAATGAGTTTGCTGACCACTGGACTAGACTAAATGTTACTATGTAGTTGGAAGCTGTGAGGGTTAGGCAATTGTGGCATATTGTGGGCTAAGAGGTAAAGGGTAGTATATGACAGTGGTCGGCAAACTCATTAGTCAATAGAGTGGCAAACCATAGCGGCAAACCGCATGTGGCTCAAGAGCCGCAGTTTGCTGACCACTGCTCTAGTCTATAGTCATAAGAGGATAATATGCTAGTTAGACCAGACAGACCAGACGTCATTCCAGATGTACTTCCTGACAAAGCCAGGGCCCAGGAGAAGCTGCCGAGGGTCCCAGATGCCTGCAGCCAGCCAGAGGGAGGAAAGCCTGGGTCTCGGGTGCCTGTGGCCAGCTGGAGAAGGGAAGTCTGCATCCTGGGTGTGGGAGCCAAGACAGAGGCGGTTAGGGGTGGTGAGGCAGGCAGGCAAGTGGTTAGAGGTGATCAGGCAGGCAGGAAGGCCAGTGGTTGGGAGTCAGCAGTCCTGGATTGCAAGAGGGATATCCAATTGTCGGGATTTGGCCTTCAACAGCAGTCGGACATTCTCCAAAGGGTCCCATTTGCAAGAGAGTGCAGGCCAGGCTTAGGGACCCCCCCCCCCACCATGCACAAACTGTATACACCGGGCCTCTAGTTTATTATAATAGGGTACAACTCAGGAACAGCCAGAGGGCAGGATGCCTAGGGCAAGACCTGTGGGAAGGGCCACAGAGCTTTTTGTTCTCCACAAATCTCCACAAGATCAGCAACCTGGAAGCTCTCTGAAGCCCACCCTCCCCCAGGCTTTTGTGGAGGTTTGGTTCATTAAATCACTGGCCATTGAAGACTGAACTCAATAGTCAGCCCTTCTTCCCTTCCAGGAGCAGGGGGTGGGGGATGGGAGGAATGGGAGAGAAGGAAGTGAATGGGGTTGATTCCCCAGGCAACCAGCCCCATCCCTAGATTCCCTAGGGCAGTGATTGGCGAACTCATTAGTCAACAGAGCCAACTATCAACAGTACAACGATTGAAATTTCTTTTGAGAGCCAAATTTTTAAAACTTAAACAACTTCTAACGCCACTTCTTCAAAATAGACTCCCCCGGGCCGTGGTATTTTGTGGAAGAGCCACACTCAAGGGGCCAAAGAGCCTCAAGTGGCTTGCAAGCTGCAGTTTGCGAACAATGGCCCTAGGGTCTTTCCAAAAATTACTTCATTAGTATAACAAAAAACACCTTTGTGGCTGTCAACATTTAGCAAATTCCAAGGGGTTCTAGAAGATCGTTTCTAGGATTTTGAACCTTTGTATTTTGGGGAATACTAATTTCAGTGGAAAGTGTGACCCTAACCGCTTTGCAGGACATTTTAAAGTATATATTTTTATTGATTTCAGAGATGAAGGGAGAGAGAGAGAAACATCAATGATGAGAGTCATTGTGTGGAGAGTGGCTACAGTGTTTGTATAGGTTCAAGCCACAGCCTAATGAGAGGGCACAGTCCTCTCATGGCCACATGCGAGTCCCAGCTTGGACAGCAGAGCCCTCCCAGCACAATTACAGCCAACAGCTACAGTTGTAAGCTTGAACCTATGGTCTGAACATGTGGCCCACGTGTCTGAGTGATGTGGGCTTGATAGGGTTCAGGTGCATGAAAATGAGTGGGATGGAAACCCAACAGAATGTTGTAAACACCTTGACCACGCCCTTACTTTGCCTCATGGCGGCTGGCTATAAAATAAAGACACAGCTGTGGTCTGGGGCACGGTCTCTCTCCAGGAGACCCAGCTTTCATTCTCTTGCCTGTCTTTTCTCAATCCTTCACTGCCCCCACTAGGGTCACTGAACCTGGCTGAGATGGCTTGGCACATAAGGTGCCCTGGCACTGACTATGCCATGGCCATGCCAGCCTGCCGCACATTGAGCGGCTTCCTCCAGCTCACCCCACACTGGGGATCAAACCCATAACCCAGGCATGTGCCCTGGACCGGGAATCAAACCGTAACCTCCCGGAACCCATTGGTTGAGCTCCAGAACATTTTCATGAAGTGCCTGGGTTATCAGTTCAATGGTGACATGGCTGCCTTCTGTATTTTCTATGAACTTGGATGGGTAAAGAGCATTTGAAAGTTTTTGCAATTCAAAAATAACCTGACGCTATTATTATGGGGAGCTGGTGAAGGGTACATGAGAATGCTCTATAGTATTTTCGTAACTTTCGGTGACTCTTAAACTACCTCGGAATAAAAGGGTATAAAAATATATTCCAAAAAGCTTGAAAAAATTTTTTTAATTTCCACCGTAGCTTTGGATTCCCACGAGAAGGGAAGGGCCTCCTCCATCTCCTCTATAACATGGGAACTAGATCAGTGGCTTCCCAACCCTAACGTCACTGAGGGTGTTTCAACAGCTCAGCCAATGTCTGCTTTGATTTTTAGCTTATCAAAGCCATCTGAAAATTCGAAGTATTCATCCTGACTTTTAACACTCTGGGGACACCCGCAAGTTCACTTGTACTTTTAGATTAGCTTTTCGACTTTCCAACTTTGGAACAGTGTCTCCTTTTCCATGGGTGTGCTACACTTGAACCTCTTTGGGGTAACTATTCAGATTGTGATGACATTGCATTGCTTTGTTGGGAATGGATGTGGAGAGTTTGCTTTTCTTTGCTTAAAGTCAAGCCTTGCATTGGTTTAGAGAAATGCAAATTAGATCTACCACAGAGCCTTTTTCACCCGTCAGCTTAGATCAGAAGTGTGATAGCACCTGTGAGCGAGGCTGCAGGAAACAGGTGCTCTGACAAGCTAGCCGGGAGTTCTAAGTGGCACAGCCCTCTGGGACACTTCAACATTTTCAATGCATGTACTCTTGGACCTAATAATTTTATTTTAGGAAATTATTCTACAGCTACTCTCTCTCATGTACAGATATAGGTATAGATATTCAGTGCCGCTTTGCAGGAATAAAAGAACTGGAAACCAACTGAGTGTCCATCCATAGAGATTGTTGAAGTCAACTTCAGTATATGCACATACACAATGGCAAACTGAACTCCTCCTAAAGCAATGATGCAAATCTAGACCCATGTATAAGCAATATTTCCCACGATATATTGTTATGCAAAAAAAAAGCAGAATGTAAAATGTTGTTTGCATTACAGTGTAATTGGGGAGGGGGATGGACAAGAAACTGGTAATAGTTGCTCTTCCTGGAAAGGAAACTGGGGGGCTGAGGGAGATCGAAGAGGCATCCGCTTTTCACCATGCACCCTTTTTTTAGACTGAGTACTTTCATGTTCCTGCACTACTTACATAAGAGTGAACGGAACCAGGCCTGTGTATGCCTGCCTGTGTGAAATTACCTCAAGTGAATATACTGTTAAAATACAGGTGTGCCACCAAGTCAGGTCCCAGGCAAGACTCAAAGCCAGCTCCCATCAAATAATCGGTTGTGCAATCACCACTTAATGCCCAACAGGTTAAGTCTGATCATGTCCTGTTACAGAGGGTCTTAACACTTAACGTTAATTTTCACATGATTCTTCCTTGACTTGTATGTTTATGTCAGGATTGCAGGCAGTTGGTAAATATTGCTGGTGAATCCATTTTGGGATAAATTTTCCCCTTGTCCCATTCCAAGATTTCAGATCAGGTTCCAGCGATGAAGTCAGGAATGCTGGCTGGAGTCACTCAGGCGTGTTCCCATGCTGCGTGCCTGGACCACATACCCTGCCACCGTTCCGTCCCAGGGCAGCTGTGTGTGTTCTCAGCACGTTCCCCAGGAGACGCTAAGGCTCTCTCCAGTTAAGAATCACCTGCAGCGTCCAGCAAAGCAGGGCACACCTTAGAAGCTCCACAAACCTTCCTCCAGCTGTCAGTCAGGCGCCAATGAGGAAAGAGAAGCGGCCCTGAGGATTTAAGAGATTTAGTGCAGGAAATGGATGCACAGGTGGTGAAAGAGCTGGAAAACCACCTGGGAATGGTTAGTTAGGCAGCCGAGAGACTAATAACAGTGGGAAGCTCTACCGCTTCGACCCAGGGAGGAGGCTGGGAAGCAAGAGAGGAGGTGGGCTTTTCAGAGCCGAGGAACCAGAGCCACAATGCAGAAGCTGAGGCCAAAGCGCACCCCTCTGGGATCAGGGCCAGAGAGGGGTTGGTTGCAGCCACTATCCCCAAAATAGGGAGAGAGGGCAAGAAATACTCTGGCTCCTCCCTTCCACCCATTAGCCAAGCCCAACAGGAAGCTAGAAGCCCCAGACACCTGGACACACACAGGGGCTGCAGGGGCTGTGCTGAGCAGGGGAGGGAGGAATGAATGGGTCAGAGGGCAGCGGATCACCACCCACCCACCAGCTTCATTAAATTTACAGCTGTAACCTTGGGCCACAATTTTCTGAAGTACTTTTGAGAATTTTTGAATTTGTTGAAACATGCATGCTACTGAGACTGCAAAGCCCTGAGTTGGCCCACCTTTGTCTAGAAAAATAAGGAAGGCTTGAGAAAAAGGAACCTCCTGCCCTGCTGGTGGGAATGCAGACTGGTGCAGCCACTGTGGAGAACAGTACGGAGTTTCCTGAAAAATGGAACTCCCATTTGACCCAGTAATCCAACTTCTAGGACTCTATCCCAAGAAACCAGAAATACCAATCAGAAAGGATATATGCACCCCTATGTTTACAGCAGCACAATTTACAATAGCTAAGATTTGGAAACAACCTACGTGCCCATCAGCAGATGAGTGGATTAAAAAACCATGCTACAGCTGAAACTGGTTTGGCTCAGTGGATAGAGCGTCGGCCTGCAGACTGAAGGGTCCCAGGTTCGATTCCGGTCAAGGGCATGTACCTTGGCTGCGGGCACATCCCCAGTAGAGGGTGTGCAAGAAGCAGCTGATCAATGTTTCTCTCTCATCAATGTTTCTGACTTTCTATCCCTCTCCCTTTCTCTCTGTAAAAAATCAATAAAATGTATTTTAAAAAAACAAAAACAAAACAAAAAACTGTGCTACATCTACACAATGGAATACTACACCGTTATTAAAAAGAAGGAACTTTTACCATTTGTAGCAGCATTGATGGAACTGGAGAGCGTTATGCTAAGCGAAACAAGCCAGTCAGAGAAAGATAAATATCACATGATGTCACTCATACGTGGGATATAATGATCAACATAATTTGATGAACAAGAATAGATCGATCTGAAGACAAATGGTGGGGGAGGGGGACTAGAAAGCAACCAAAGGACTTACATGCATGCATATTAACACGAACAATGGGCACAGACACTAGGGTGGTGGGGGCTTGCTCAGGCTGGGAAAGGATAGGGGAGAGGATCAATTGGGGGAAAAGAAGACATATGTAAAACTTTAGACAATAAAGAATAATAAAAAATAAAAGCATATAACAATAAAAATATTTGAATACCAGTTACCAATTTAAATAGAATCTGTAATTTTTCTAGATTCTGTCATTATATCACACTCTCTGCATGTTTACTAAAAAGGGAAACATGCTTTTCTGCAAAAATCAAAGGTTTGCTTTAATAGTTATCTTCCAAGGGAACCTTGATACCATCTATCTGTCCACCCATCCATCCATCTATCCATGCAGACATCTATCTGTCCATCCATATATACATGCATGCATGCATCCATCTCTTTTTATATACTGGGCACGTCACAGTGTTGATGTATAACACAAGAAAATAAGAGTTCCTGTCCTGAGAAGCTAGATTTTAGTGGACTATGCTGTAGTGATCGCTGTAGAAAACCACACCTGTTATCATGTTTGCAGTGGAACAAATTTTGGTCACCTGCAATTATGAACTATTTTGTTAAGAGAAGGATATCTCTGCTCACAAAACGTATGGCAGTTAATCCAGTGACTGTGGTCTCATTACTCTTATGATTAATATTACCAGAAGAAAAACTGTGTATTCTCTTAATAATTTAAGAAAGTGTCTGGAAATCTCCTTCCAGAAATTATTTAGGCAGGGAAATAATTCTAACAGGTTTATTTTGTGGAACACCAGGCCAATCTCTGTTCTTCCACCGTTTCTGCTACTTGTCCTCAAAGATGCTTCACTGAGCTAGTACTTCCTGGCCGTTTGGAGGAAATCTATTTCACGTTTGTGACACTCAGTTTCTGCTTCCTTAAAATAGTGGGGAGCGCCGCCTCTCTGCTACTCAGGCATTAAATGACATCACACATGTGATGCCTGTAATTCCTTGGTAGAGATTTTTCGTCAAAAGAAAAGTTTAAACCACAGAGAAGGATAACTCCCATCTTCTATTAGAAACACACGGGAAACTTTGAATAAATTCAAATACATAGAGTACAAGAGCGATGACCTAGCAAACGGATATTCAGGCTTATGTCAGAAGTGTAGGGAGGCCCTGGCTGGTATAGCTCAGTGGGTAGAGCTTCTGCCTGCAGACTGAAGGTTCGATTCCAGTCAGGGGCACCTGCCCAGGTTTCCGGCTTGATCCCCAGTGGGGGGCGTGCAGGATGCAGCCAATCAGTGATTCTTTCTCATCACTGATGTTTCTCTCTCTCTCTCCCTCTCTGAAATCAATAAAAGTATATTTAAAGAAGAAGTGTAGGCAGGAGGGGCAAACAGGAGAGGCCAGACTCCACGCTGCAACGTGTCACCACAGGACAATCCAGGCTCAGATTTGCCGGATATTTACGCTTAAGAAAACTTTCCAAATCCCGAATCTTATGAGAAACCTATCGTCTTTTAAGCATTGGCAACAGTTTTGAATTTATTTTAAATTCTAGATTTCGAACATGGAGTAGGACTGCCCATATGTCTGAACCTCAGAGGAAGGTTGCCATTTCTAAATTGCATCTCATCTATTAAGTGAGAAGAGGTAAAAAAAAACTTGAGAACAGAATAAACCACGCACATTCTAGTCAAACAAAGGCTGTTAACTTAGTAAGAAATGTCATCCTCACTGAGCAAGTCAGTCTGGAAGGAACCCATATTGCAGGAGTGATCCGAAGGGGGAGAGGAAGAAAACGCCCAAAATGAATCAAGATGAAATCTTAGAATGAAATAGTATGCAACCATGACAAGAGCGGGAAGCAGAGGTTTGCGAGTACCGAGTGCCCAGGCTCACCCAGGGAGTTCAGGAAGTCTGTACCAGACTTCACAGCAGACCTCCTGAAGCTGTCTCCACAAACAGGCTTGGTGAATCTGCACATGAACTTCTACACAGGTCCTCTTGACGCTGAAAACGCTTCAGAATCAAAGCCAGTTATGAAAGAGTAGGCAACGTGTTGCGTTTGATATGATTTGATTCAGCTGCATGTGAAAGAAACATACCCCCACTCCCAAACACACACACACAAATAACAGTACCTGACACAAGATAAATATGCATTTCTTGTGAAGCTCAGAAGTAGGCAATCTAGTTGGCATCTCCATAAAAAAGTTAGTGGCCCGGTCAGCATGGCTCAGTGGTTGAGCGTCGACCTATGAACCAGGGGGTCATAGTCTGATGGTAGATGCCCGGGTTGTGGGCTCAATCCCCTGTGTGGGGCGTGCAGGAGGCAGCCTATCAATGAATCTCTCTCATCAATGGTGTTTCTATCTCTCTCTCTCTCCGTCCGCTTTCCTCTCTGAAATCAATAACATAAAAAATAAAAAAATTAGCGACCTGGACATTTTTAATAAATTCTAATACATGGAACACAAAGGCAATGACCTAGCAAACAGATGTTCAGGCTTAAGTAAAAAAAAAAAGAAGTTAGTAACCTGGACTACATCCAACTTACCTAATGGTCATAATATATACCCCAAAAGGAGGTTCAAAAACAGCTTGTAAGTTTTAGTCATAATTTGATCAAATACATGAATACAACACATACACACTCACATATCTATATATATAAAAGCTTACTAGGCTAAGTGTCTGACTGTTCAACCGATCACTATGACGGGCACTGACCACCAGGGGATAGACAATCCAACCAGTAGGTTAGCTTGCTGCTGGGGTCTGGCCAACAGGAACTGTGCTGGACATGCCCTAGAGCCTTCCCCAGTCCCTCCCCAGCCTCTAAAATATTTCTAATTAATTTCCTTTCAATGTGCATGAATACGTGCACCGGGCCTCTAGTGTGTGTGTGTGTGTTTGTGCGTGTGTGTGTGTGTGTGTGTGTGCGTGCGTGTGTGTGTTTAAATATATATTTAAAAAAACATTGCCCTCAGCAGCAGGCCTTTTTTAGTCGTGTTACCTAGGGACAGGTTTAAGGAAGGTGACCTGGTAAAGAGTCCCAAGGGGGCAGTTGCTTTCCATAAGAGACAGGAAAGGCCTCCTTGGGAAGAGACATTCCATTTGGCCCTGAATGGCAGAAAGAAGCTAGTCCTGCAAAGACCAGGGGGAAGCAGAGAGGGCCTCAGGGGCAGGGAGAGCTGGTGTTTAAGCAACAGCTGGGAAGCTGTGGTGGGGGCCTGGGCACAGCAGGAGAGGACTGGCCGGCAGGAAGCTGGACTGGTGGAAAACAGACAATCCATACCCAGCTCTTTCCTGCCTCGGGGCTCTTGCTCTGCTGTCCTCCATCCCCACTCAAGTAGTGCCTGCTCAGAGAGGCCTTTCTTGACCATTCCCACAGCCGCTAGCACATCCTTGTTTTATGTCTTCAGAAGCCTCATCACTGTCAAGCAAGAACCCTGCTGACTTGAGGAGCAGGGCTGGCCACTGGCAAAGCTCTCTTTCCGGATCACCCCTGCACCTCCGGGATCTAGCACAGTGCCTGACACATTGCACATACTTATGAACAAAGAGTCCCTAGAGGAAGGGACACACCCTTAAAGGACGCATAGAGGCAATTCCATCAGTTACAACCTTATTTACCCAGAGCCTGCTATGTGCCAGGCTTTCCACCAAGCTGCTGGGGACAGATGTATCAGTGAAGCAGAGATTTCTAAAAAAGAAAAAAAAAATCCCACCTTCAAGGGGATTTATTGAATGTTAGGGGGAAGGGGAAATATAATACACAAATGAATTATTATCTATCAGATAGCTATAGATACGCAGACTCCAGATCGTATAAAGTTAGATATAATGAGTTCTAATAAAACTAAAGCAGAGGGAGGGAGACAAGGCAGTTGGGTGGGGGGAAGAGAGTCGCAGTATTAGACTGAACAAGCCAAGGATGGTCTCTCTAAGCAGGGACTTCCCCCTGGGAAGTTAGAAATGCTCGTTCCCGGGCCTCACCCCAGACCTACTGAATCAGAAACTCTGGGCGGCCCCAGCAGACGGTGCTCTGCCAAGCCCTCCAGGTGACTGTGCCCGGAAAGTTCTCAGGCCTCTGGGGCAGGGGCCTTCAGAGTTTGGTCCCGGGTGTTAGTCTCTCTACGTGATCAAGGTCCTCCTTATTTCCCCAGTTTGGCCGGGCACCCCCCGGCGCTCGGTTCGCTGCGCGCTGACGCTCAGCCGGGCTTTCTCCCGGGCCCACCCAGCGCCCGCCCAGAGCTGCAGCCCGCGGCGGCCTCTCCGCAACCCAACTCCCCATCCCGGCGGCGCGGCTGCAGGTGCAACGGCGCGCCCGAGCAGGGGAGGCCAAACGCATCGGCCCGGACCGCGGGGCTGCGGGAGTGGACCCAGCCCTCCCCCCGCGTCCGCCCTCCCCTCCCGGACGCGGGTGCGCCGTCTAGGTCCCGGGGGGGACCCGCGAGTCCAGGCCGGCGGGCACCGGGACTGGCGCGCGGCGCCCAGAGCCGCTCTGCAGCCGGGCCGGGCGGCGGGCCGAGCGCCCTCTAGGCAGCGGAAGTGGAGCTCGCTTTACATCCGTCCTCCCGCCGCCGGAGTTGGAAGAAGGAAGGCGGGGGGGTGTGGAAAAATAAAGGAAAAGCCCTCTACCATGTAGACCAGTGCCCCCCACCCCATCACCGGCCGGGACCCCCCAGTCTGAGGCCATGAACGCGGCCAGCGAGGGCGAGAGCTTCCCCGGCTCCGTGCAAAGTAAGTGCTTCCCGGGCGCAGTGCGCGCTCCGGGGCCCGGGCCCAGGCCCGTCCGCGCGCAGCGAGCAGGCCCGGGGCCCCGAAATCGGGGTGACGCCGTGTCTGCGTCCCGGAGACCGCGGCGGGCGCGCTGCGCGGGAGGCGCCGGGGTGGGTTTGGGGTGCGGGCACCCTACGCGGCGCCAGGCTGGGGGCGCTCTCCAGTTTCTCAGACCCCTTGGAAGGGGACGGTGGGGGCGGGGGGGCATGCCGTTCAGACAATCGCCGTCCCCTTGGGACATTTCCCAGCCGCCTCCACGCCCCCACCGGGGAGTTTGGGGGATTTGGGGTAACTGCTGCGACGCTGGTGGGAGAACTTCTGCCTCAGTGGCCCCAGGTCCTGGAAAGTGTGCGGATCGGAGGGGCTGAGGAGGTCTGGCCGGCGGGGCTGGCCGCCTTACGGCAAAGCCTGGTCCACATTAAGGTGGAGATTTGAATGGGGAATGGAACCGTCATCGTTCCTCGGGGTTTGGGGTTCATTTTTATTTTCCTTAGGAGACAAGCAGCCCCTGGTTTCGCCCGAAGCATTGTTTCCCGAAGTGTGGTCCGGGGACTGCGCGCTCGCTAGCCACCTGGGCGCGCGGGCGCTTATTTTAAAAAGCGGAAAGCTCCCGGGGCCCCGCCCGTCTAGTCGGGGCTGGGTTGCGGGAGGGAGGGGTGACGGAGGGGGAGAGATCGCCCTTTCCCTGGGAGATCCGGAGCGCGTCAAGTTTGGGAACGCCTGGCACAAGGGTTTGCAGACACCTGGCGTATAGAAAGCGCTCAGCCTGTTAGCTGTTTCTGTTAACAGTTTGGGAAACTTTGGCTCCCAAACTTGGCTGGGTATGTAATTTGCACAATTTGTGAAAAGCACAGATTTTCCTAAACCTCAGCGCGCCCCTTCACCCCGCCCCCTTTACGACTCCTCTCGGAAGTGGGACTCCCCCAGGTCCTTCTGATGCTGAAACAGGTTTGGAGAACTCTGCAAAGGAAAATAAATTCTTTCTGTTGGTGGTGAGCACGAGCTGTGCCCAGAGTTTGTTTTTTGTTTGTTTGTTTGTTTGTTTTTAATTTGGTCTCGGTTCATTCTCACTACAAGTGCAAAGGTAGGTGTGTTTTATCAATCCAGATTTTCAGAGAGAGATACTTGAAAGTTCTAGTGGGGTGCCTCAGGAGACATGCCGGGCGCTGGGGACCCCCGCGCTGGCCTTTTACAAGCACCGTCTCATTGAAGCCTCTTACCCAGGCTGTGAAGCGGAAACTTCCACTTCATCCTGGGCATCAGCCCTGTTCCATCGGAATCGCCCGGATGCAGGTCCCATCATCTCTTGGTTCCCTGTTTCCATTTAGTCTCCCCAGCACCCCAGCAGCGTGCCGGGGGTTTAGAAGGAAAGCCTTCCTTCCTCCCATCCATTGACTTCAAAGTACTTAAGTGCAAGATGGCTGATAAAGCCTTGCCACGCCCCGCCTCGGAGCACGCTCCTCAGCCAACCCCATTGTGTTCCCCACAAAGTCTTCCTTAGACTTGGGGAAAACTGAACATAATGTAACTGCCTTGGAATTTTTTTCAGAAAATTGATACCTGGATGTCAGCCATACATGCCCAAAGTATTTCTCATTTAATTTAGGCATAGGAAAAGTTAGAAATAATGTAAAGACCTAATAATTACTGAAATTGATGAAGCACAGGTAACATGAAATAATCCGAATGTATTATTACGTAATTATATTTACAGATACATTTTAAAGGTGTAGCACGATGCTAATGGGGTCTTATGTGGGGGAAAGGTTAACTTTACAATACATTATGATCTTAAACAATTTTCAATTAAAAACAATTTTTAATTGAAGATGAATGGGAGAAAATATTTTGTAATGTTCATAGAACACATGCTGCTTCTCTTCTAAATGTTGTTTTAAACATGAGTTTCCATATCAGAATACAGAAATTTTTTAAAATAAAAATTAAGGATTTCATGTTAGAGACTTAAGTAGTGGTGTTTCTTTATTCAATAAGCATTTACATAGCCCTTTCTAATACAGTGCCAAGTACTGTGGTGAGTACTTTGTAAATGTTAACACAGTAGTACTACTTAGTATCATCACTCCGGAGACACAGAAGTCCCTGTCGATTAGGAATGAATTTGGCCATCAGCAACAAAACTGATCTACCCTAGCCTAATGAGAAGTCTGGAATTGGTTGATTCAGGAGCTCAATGAAGTAAGGGCCAGCATCTGTAGGCATCTTAATATTGTCCTCATAGTTACAATATGGCTACACAAGCCCCTATTATCACACCTGCATTCAAGGCAAAATGTCTGTTTCCTTTTTATTCTGAAAGCCAAACTTTTTCCAGAAACTCCTTTAGCAGTGTGCTGCAGGCCTTCCCAAGCATGTAGGGGACCAAGATTATTTAGAGAGGTGGTTCTTACAATTGGGGGGATGGGTGGATAGGATTTGAAAATGTGGAGGGATTAGTTTTCATATATATTATATACATACATACATACACACACACACACACACACATACACAGTAGGGGCCTGGTGCACAAAATTTGTGCACTGGGGGGTGGGTGATCCCTCAGCCTAACCTGCCCCCTTACACATACTGGGAGCCCTCAGAGGATGTCCTACTGACCACTCACCCCCAGCCTGCCAGCCATCGCCCTATAATGGGGCTGATGGCTGGCTCCGCCCCCCTGGTCTGGGCTGCATGCTTGCTGGCTGGCTCCACCCCAGCTCCTGATTGGCTGGTGGGCGTGGCTTGATCAGAGATACGGTCAATTTGCATGCTGCTCTTTTATTAGATATGCAGATAAACCCCAACCAAGATGGCTGCCACCACTGAGAGCAGGAGGGAGGCTTGGGTTTCCCTGGCAATGGAGGAAGCCAAGCTTTCCATCTGCCCTTGCCGGCCTAGGCCTCCACTCAATGCTACAAAGTTTCAATTATAGAACATAAATCCCAATAGAAATGGCGGCAGCCATGGAGCTGGAGAGAACAGAGGCTACAGTTGCCCGGGTGATGGAGGAAGCCAAGCTTCCGCAGCCCTGGGGCCTAGACCTCCCTTCTAGGCTACAAAGTTTCAATTATAGAATTGACTATGAACCCAAAAAGAAATGGCTGTCCCCAAGGAGTGAGCAGAAGGCTTGGCTCCACTCCAGGCTACAGAGTTTCAGTTGGAGAACATAAATTAATCCCAGATCCCAGGTTGGGTTGCTGGGGGGCGTGGCCAGCATGCAAACCTCCACAGGCCCCTAGCCCAGATCACCCCACACCCCAAGGGAACCCCCACCCTGATCTGGGAAACCCTTCAGGGCAAAGCAGCTGCCCCCCCCCCTATGCACCAGGCCTCTATCCTATCTAATAAAAGAGTAATACACAGATTGAGCATCACTCCAACACACAAGAGGGCTGCCCCTGTGTGGACACAGGATGGCCACCACAACATGGCCAGCAGGGGGAGGGCCATTGGGAGGTTCCAGGCCTGCAAGGGAGGGCATTTGGGGGTGATCAAGTCTGCAGGGGAAGGCAGGGGTGACCAAGCCAGCAGAGGAGGGAAGTTGGGTGCAAACAGGCTGGCAGGGGACCAATCAGACATCAATTAGGCTGGCAGGGTAGTTGTTAAGGGCTGATCAGGCTGGCAGGCAAAAGTGGTTAGGGGCAATCAGGGAGGCAGGCAGGCGAGCATTTTGGAGCCAGCAGTCCTGAATTGTGAGAAGGATGTGCAATTGCCCTTTTAGGCCTGATCCTGGATCAGGCCTAAACAGGCAGTCAGACATCCCTTGAGTGTTCCCAGATTGGAGAGGGTGCAGGCTGGGCTGAGGGACATCCCCCCACCCCCGTGCACAAACTTTGTGCACCATGCCTCAGATAGATAGATAGATAGATAGATAGATAGATAGATAGATTTCAGAGAGTAAGGGAGAGCGAAAAAGAAACATCAATGACGAGAGAGAATCATCAATTAGCTGCTTCCTGTATATCCCCTAATGGGGATCAAGCCCACACTCCAGGCATGTGCCCCCGACCAGAATCCAACCTGGGACCCTTCAGTCCGCAGGCCTCTAACCAGCTAGGGCAAAGAATTAGTTTTTATGACTGGGTCATACAACCATTCTTTTTTTTTCTTTTTTCTTGTGTATCTTTTTTTTAATCCTATGGAGGGAAAAGAGGTGCGGCCATTCTTTGGCTGGGCTAGTAGATGGCTGCTAATTTTCGAAGTGCGGAGCAGACATGCACGTCAAAGAACATTCTCGTGTAAAATGCCACGAGTGCCCCTGAGGACAGAAATGTGTAATGAGCCATTACTTGGGTCTGGGTACGTTACTGCTAGGACAGAATCGGAAATCTGTTTGCAAGGAAGGAAAGGAGAATGGACATTGAGCCGGCAAATAGCCGTGTCTGCTACCATGCCGTTTTCCTACATGGATTTGGTTTGGTTTGGTTTGTAATTTCAAACTGTTTGGGATTAATACGTTCTTTTCCCTTTGTCCCATCGAGTTCCTGGGGGCACAACGGTGCTGGTCGAGCTGACCCCCGACATCCATATCTGTGGCATCTGCAAGCAGCAGTTTAACAACCTGGACGCCTTTGTAGCTCACAAGCAGAGTGGCTGCCAGCTGGCCAGCACGACCGGGGCGGCCCCCAGCACCGTCCAGTTCGTATCCGAGGAAACAGTGCCTGTCACCCAGACTCAGACCACCACCAGAACCATCACCTCGGAGACCCAGACCATCACAGGTATGGCGGAGGGGCGGGGAGCCGTCACAGTGGGCCCTGTCCCCGCCGCTGCCGCCGTGGAACTTGCGAAAAATACGGTTTCCAGGGTCCACCCCCCAGGGTTGCTGGTTCATTATTTTTAACAAGCCCCACTGGGAAAGCAGCCACCCAGCAGGTTTGGGAACTGCTGGGTTAAAACATTAAGTGTTAGCAGTTATAGATGCTGTCACATGTTAAACAAAACAAACAAACAAAAAAAAATTCTAAAGCAAAAACTTAATACTAAGAGGAAGAATACTTGCAGGAAATGCATTGCGGTTTAAAAAAATAGTTACTGTGGGTGATGGGAATATGTATATGGTCTTTGCATTTGCATTATTTATATTAAGGGATAAAAAAAGAGAGGGTTTTTGTTTGTTTGTTTTTAACCCTATAAGCAGGCATTGCTGCCTCCCTCCCCTGGGCTAAAACCAGGAACACAGAAAAATTCATCCCAGTTCTGGGTGGTATCCATTCATGCCACCAAAAATAAATTGTAGATGGATCCCAAATTAAACTGTGTATGATGAAACCATGAAAGTCCTAGAGTAAATACTATACACACAGATGCACACATATGTGTACACACACACACACACACACACACACACCTACACTTACTAGTACATCTACATAGTCTGTCTTAAGGAGTCAGACAGAAAACTTTTAAAATAAGAAGTAACCTATTTATGAGTTAGCACTGACATTGTGGGGTCCTGTGGGGAATTGGATAATGTATCTCTTAGCTAAAGACATTCACGTTTTTAAATTAAAAAAAAAAAATGCCGTGCCTACCGAAGAAGTCAGGTCGTGGACATCCCCCGCCCCCCGCCCCCCGCCAAAGGAAAAGAAGTGTGTAAGGAGTTGCAGAATAACTTGCAATTTTTCCAAAGTATAAACAATATATTGAAAAGTCTAAAGACAGCTGGAGAAGGTAATTGCAGCATATATGGCTAAGGCGTGATGTTCATCCGATCGAATGAAAGGGTGAAAAGCAAATTAACCGCCATTCCAGCACAAAGCTGGTGGCGCCCATAGCCCCAAGATGGTGACCTGCCCGGGTCCCCCCAGTCCCGGGGGGCGGCCGCCGAGAGCGGGCAGCGTGAACGGCCCGGCAGAATGCTTGCTTCGTTGCCGTGGCAACGTGACAAGTGTTCTGTGCCCAGCTGCGGATGGGCCTCTGGGCCTCGGAGAGCCCCTGGGCAGTGGGCACGGAGCAGCCAGGCCCCACAGAGAGCTCCTGACCCACGGATTCGTGCGCAGGGCTACTAGTCGTATATAAAGAACTTCTAAAAATCAATGAGATGGAGAAAAAGAACCCATTGGAAAAGTCGGCAAAGGGCAAAGGGCATGGAAGTGTGCCTGTTGCCTCAGCCGCGAAAGACATGCGTGTCGACAAGGCTTAGGGGGAGGAGCTGCTCTCCTTTCTGGGGAGGTAAATTCACATAATCTGGATGGTTTTGTGATATCTTTCAAATTTTTAATGTTAGATTGAAGATTTTTCACATTTCAAAATGTATATAAAACACATTTACCCAGTAAGTCCACTCCCAGGTATTTACCCTATAAAACTTTATAGCATATATTGTAAAGAGAGTGGAATTTTTATATGTCTACCATACAACAAGAGGGAATTAGATAAATCAATATCAGAGACTCAGACAGTGGAGTAAAACTTGGCCTTGAAAAGTGGAGCTGGATCTACATGCAGACATAGAAAAATCTCAAAGTGTGACTCAGACAGATACATACTTATATATCGTTATATTCAAGGAAAGCTTCTACAACAGGAATG
The DNA here is from genome assembly GCA_027563665.1 of Antrozous pallidus. Classification (NCBI taxonomy): domain Eukaryota; kingdom Metazoa; phylum Chordata; class Mammalia; order Chiroptera; family Vespertilionidae; genus Antrozous; species Antrozous pallidus. Next base: position 9,770,526 of record CM050518.1, read on the forward strand.
AGGCAGGTCATACTAGTGAGAGAAATGTAAACTGCACATTAGGGGATGGTGAGGACTGAGGAAGTGGAGAAAGCTGTTCTTTGGATGCAATCAGATACTTGAGTTTTCAGAGAAGCCAACCAAATGTGAAATTTCCCAAACGTTACAACTCTGGTGGCCAAACAAAATACATCTGTGAGCCTGGCTGAGCCACAGGCTTGCTTTTTTTTTTTTTTTTTTTTTTTTTTTAGCATATTCTCATGTTTACCAAACAGTTCATCTGGAGCTGAGGCGTGGCAAACACCACCCACTTTCTCTTCATCCAATATATGTTGTGATGTTTGAATTTTTGGGGAATAAGCAAAATTCTGTAGTTGTTTCCCTAATGCACCCAAAATAATGTTTCTGCTGAGTTTTTAAAACATTGAAATATAATTAATCGATCACCTCTCAAACCTTAATAATAGTACTTCGAGGTCTTCTCATTTTCTCCAGAGTTTATCTTAATTTTATATTAGAGGAAGTCACCAAGAAAACTTGAAACCTAAAATACACCTTAGAGATGGGCCTGGGCCAACCTTCTTATTTTACAGTTAGGCCAGTGCAGCTCCAGATGTGGAGGAGACATGGCCAGGGTCCCACCACACATCAGGACAATCCTGGGACTTAGGTGTCATGGCCCTAACCCCGGGCGTCTTCTCTCTGCAGACTCAGTTCCCTGTCCTCAGAGGCAGATGCCAGTAACCTCACACTGTGCCCTGCTGCCGCAGTGTGAGGAGGGGGCGAGGCTCACACTTTATTGGTGGCCATTAATTACACCCTTCTGTGTTCTGAGCCTTTGCCTGTGATGTTCCCTCTGCCTGAAATACCTTTCCCATCTTTGCCTGGCTGACACCAACTCCACCTAATTGTTAACGGTTCATGACTGTCTGCACACACAGCATCAGGCTTATCCTGGAACACGGCCCCTCCAACCCCCATCCTCCACCTCCCACCCCGTGAACGGCAGCAACGGCAATGAACACCTGTTTTCCAGGAGAGCCAGAATTCTTCTAGCCTCAGAGCCACCGTGTGTGTTGTTCCTCTGCCTGGAACTGACTTAATTCCTAGGCGGACATCAGAGCTGCACCTAGAGCCGCGATGGCAAACCTATGACACCGGTGTCAGCACTGACACGCTTAGCCATTTTCAATGACATGCGGCCTCATGCGGTCGCATACAGGGAAGTATGGGGCCGCATGCCGAGAAAGACGTTTCATCCTCGGCTACTGCACAGCCAGGTGCAGTATCCGAGGATGAAACATTTGCTGTAGTGTAGACACTCTGTGCCGGAGGTCTGTAGGCCAAAACAACAGAACTCCAGCACAGAGCGTCTAGTGCTGGGACTTCCAGTTAGGCCGATAGGGGATCTTTGACCTCACTTCTGGCCAGTGGAGCAGGGAGCAGCAGAATGCCCTGGGGGACACATCTCTGGGGGCCCTGTGATCACCATTACCAGCAACCACATAACCATAGCAACCATCATCCAATCTACTCTTCTGGGGTGTCGTGGATTTCTAATTGATCATCATTACTGAGATAAGTGAGGGGGAGGCTGGGAGAGGCAAGGGCCTGTGCTATGGGTGCCGTTTCCCTCCATTAGAAATAATGGCAGCCATCTTAGTTTATATAAGGAATGCCATTTTGCAGCATAGTGCAGACTCCATTTCACCACTATTACTGTTGTGCATCCTTATTAACCTCTATTTCTGCTTATTAACCCTGCCCTTTCCTAAAGACAGTTACATGTGCCAGCTTGTGGTCAGTTAGGGCAGTTAACCCCTAATTGCCTGCAGGGCTAACAGGCTATCTATATTTCTATCTTCTGTCACTGCCCCCACCCCTGATGGAGAACCCCAAAAATAAAAAACCAAGGTTAAGTAAAGGAAGTGGTAGTAGCAGTAGCCGACCCTTTCAAGAGACATGGACTGAGATGTATGGCATTATAGAAAAAAATGGCAGATCATTTTGTGTTTTATGTACTGAAACGGTAGTAAGCAGAACGTGGAATATAAATAGACATTTTGAAACTTATTATTCCCAGGTCTTGAAAAAAAGTGAGGATGAAAGAAAGGAATACATTTCCAGGCAGCTACACCTTTATAAGACCCAATCTAATGTCATCCTTAAATTTATAAAAGGCTCAACAAATTTAACATCTGCAAGTCTGAGCATTGCTGACTCCATAGCTCAGCATGGACAAGCACTCAGTGAGGAGGAATTTATTAAAGAAACTCTCCTAAGATGTACACCAGTTCTATTTCACGCTATGCAGAATAAAGATGAAATTATTAAGAGACTATCTGAGTTACCATTCAGTAGAAATATAAAAGACTGAATAATGAGGCTGAACACAAACGTACAACATCAATTACAGAGAGACATAAGTAATTGTAAATATTTTTCGATCTCTCTTGATGAAACTACTGATGTTACATCACATGCTCAGTTGGCCATTACTGGTCGATATTCTGATGGTCTCACAATGAAAGAAGAGTTGAGAAAGTTAGTATCAGTGCCAGTAAGTACATCAGGAAGCAAAATATGTAAGGTTCTTATATAAACATTTTATGACCTAAGCATTGATATCTCTAAAGTTGTGTTAGTGCCGACAGATGGGGCACCAAACATGGTGGGGGGAAAAAGTTGGATTTGTCAAATTGTTTACGGAAGCTATTGGACATCTGATTGTGCCTTTTCATTGTATTACCCATCAGGAGGTTTTATGCGCCAAGGCAGGATTCACCACTTAATGTCAGTTGTTACAAAAATAGTTAATTTAATAGCTGCTGGCCCCCTTCACAAGCTAGAATTTTCTGCACTTTTACTGGAGGTTGATTCCACCTACAGTGGACTGCTGATGGACAAGAATGTAACATGGCTGAGCCAAGGCAAAGTTCTTGAGTGTTTTGTGGAGTGCTTGAAGAAATTAAGGTATTTCTTGAGGATAAGGATCTGGGAAACTTTTCTCAGCCTAATAATGATAAGTGGGTCAACACCCCGATATTTTTTACAGATCTCTCTGTTCATATTAATGAACTGAACTTAAAGTTACAAGGTTTTGGCAAAAGTATTGACATTATGTTTGGATACATAAAAGCTTTTGAAAGTAAACTTAAAATTTTCAAGCGAGATGTAGAAACTAAAACTTATAAGTATTTTCCTTGAGTAACAAAGTATTTTGAGAAGGCCAGTGCAGCTGTACAAAATGAAATGGAACCCTTGCATATAAAGTACCAGCATGTTTTAGACTCATTACTTGACCAGTTCAGTGATAGATTTAATCAATTTAGAAGCCCTGAACAGGCTTAAAAATAATTAAGTATCCTGATGTAGTAGTCTACAGTCGTTTGGAATTAAATGATTTCCAATGGATGCAAATTGATGATTTGGAGATGCGACTTGCAGAATTTCAAGACAGCATCTGGGCTCAGGTGTTTGTGGACTTGAGGTCAAACAAAGCTTGAGAATCTGGGAAGGTGCCGCTTGGAGAATCAAGAGGAGTGCCACTACGAACAGGAAATTTGGAGTGCCTGGAACCGATTACCAGACACTTTTAGCACCCTGAAAAATATAGCAATGGCTTTACTCACAATTTTTCCCTCTACGTACTTTTGTGAGACCTTATTCTCAGCGTAAATAATATCAAAACCAACAAAAGAAACAGATTGACAGATGAAGTTAGTAGCACTTGCTTGGGCTTGAGGTGTACAAAATACCAACCTTCAATTGAAGGTTTAGCCAATGAAATTCAGCAACAAAAAAGTCACTAATAGGCAGGTTAGTTAAAGAATTCCCCCTCGCCCTCACTTATCTTAGTTCACGGCACCCCACACAAGTTAAATAATATCAAGAGCAACAAAAGAAACTGACTGACAGATGAACAAAGAAGTCACTAAGCAGGTAAGTTAAATAATTAGTTTTTGGTTTATTAAATACAGTTATATACAGTTATATATTACATTTTTGTTATTTAAACTATTAATATCGCGAAATTATGGTGTGTGTTTTTTTTTCTCGAAGTAACATACCACCCGAGTTATGCTCGGTTTTTTGGTGAATTTTGACACACCAAGCTCAAAACGTTGCCCATCACTGATCTAGGGGCATTTCCTCCAATCCCCCTCCTTGATACCACACACACACACTGTTCTCTCAGACCAGGTCAGGTCCCCATAACTCAATGGTTATTTGGGCAAGAACCTTAAGGTCTGCCCCATCGCTGAACTATAAGCACCATGAATGAGGTCGGGGCTGCACCCCTCATGTTCATCGCTGCATCCCCAGTGCCAAGAAGGTGCTGGGCAGGAGGGTGCTCATTCCGGGTTGAGTAAATGAACCACTGACGGCCCAAGTGACATTCATCCATGGAGCTGACCCCACACCCAATGGCTCCTCCTCCCTCCTCGTCGTTCTTGGCCTGATGACATCCATCTCAGCATTTGCACTGCCCACGTTCCTTAACTCTTGCTGTGCCTCAGTTGTACGTACCGTCCTGCACGCTCAGGCCAGACCCAGAGTCCTCTTCGTGCCCAACTCATGGTGGCGTCCGCCGCACATGTCGAAGGGAGCGCCAAGGCCCAGAGACAGACTGCTGGACTGGCATCCCAGTCTAATGCCTCACAGGCTGGACCGGGCGAGTCCCTTCCGCGCTCTGATTAATATTCCTCATCTGGCCCTCTTTGGTGAGCTCAGCGGTCAGAGCATCGGCCTGCACCCCAAAGGGTCTCAGGTTCGATTCCTGTTCAGAGGCATGTACCTCAGTTACAGGCTGAATCCCTGGCCCGGTCGGGGTGCAGGAGGCAACCGATGGATGTATGTCTCTCACGGATGTTTTTCGCCCCCTCTCCTCCCCCACCTCCCTTCCGTGCTGTCTAAAGCAGTGGGAAAATACCTCGGGTGAGGATAAAAAAAAACATTCCTCGTCTGTACAGAGATCGGTGTGGTACCTAACACTGTTGGGGCACAGAGCTGGGTGCTGACAGCTGATGTCACCGGGGACTGAGCGCTGCTGTGCTCACAGAAAGGACCTGCGGCGGAGGACTGGGCCTCGGTGGCCGCTTTTTCTTAAGGAGGAAACGAAGGGACAGACGGTGAGACCTGCAGCCTTTCTGCCCGACGCGGCTGCTCTCTCCGGTCGTCCCTGCACCTGTGCCAGAAAACAAGCGGAATCTTGCTGGTTTCCTTTCTTTCATGCAATTTAGTTTGGTTTTCTGGGCCCAGCCCCACCCAAGCCGGGGCTTCAGGGTCCCACTCGGGACGGTGCCCAGGCCTGTGGACCAGCGCCCCCAGGGGGCTTGTTAAGGACCCCGGAGGCTGGGCTCTGCCTCCCGCAGCTGCACCTCTGGCCAAGGCACAGGCACCTGGTGCTTAACAAGCTCTCGGGCTTCCGGCCTCAGCCCGGGAGGAGAGCGCCTCGCAGCCCGAACCCGGACACAGGCTGCTCCGGATGCCCTCACCCGGACACTGTCCAGGCTTATTTCTCGCCCTTTGGTCCTTGATTAAGCCGACCTCCTAATCACTCATCTCCTGGGCCTCTCTGTCCCACAATAAGCGGATGTAAAGCGAAATGTATTTTCCGCCGCTAGCTTTGGAAGCTGCCTGTTCCACATTGGGTTGGAGAGCTTGCCTGGAGACGCAGTAAGACTCGGTGTTGATGCTGATGATGCACATGCATTTTCTAAGTTCTGGCTTAGAATTGTGGGGCTTTGGAGCCGGTGGCCTGGGTTCGAGTCTTGGCTGCATAGGGCCGTATGAGCCAAGGGCTCTCGGTGTCTCGTTTTGTAGGTGGGGACAGGATTAAATAGAAAGTCCGGGGCCCCGAGCCAGACTGGGTGGAGCTCCTGCTGTGAGCACTTGCGGTCACTGTGGGCAGGTCACTTAGTCCCCGTGTCTCCGTTTCCCCAACTGTAACATGGAAGTGACGTGGTTTCAGGCACCTTGGTGGGTTCTAACCAGGCTCCTGCACGGAAGACACTGAGCACTCAGGGTTGGCTCTTGTGTGGTGAGTCAGGCCGTGAAAATCATATGGTACAGCACCCGGAAAATGCTGGCTCAGGGCCTGGCCCATGCCAGGTCCCCAGCCAATATTATTGGAATTGGTCAGTTGACCAGAATAACTTGTTCATCTCTTTTGGTTAAATTTTCACTCTTCAGGTTCCAGGTTAAAAGTCAGCTCCACGTAGAAGCTAGCCGTGATTTCCCCTCCTTCCACGCCTGAGATTAGGTTTCTCACTGCTTCCCACCTAGCACTTACCACAGTAGTAATGAAGCAGGTATTTGGTGACAGCAGTCTTCACTTGCCCAGAGAAGTGAAGTGGGGGCTGCTGGCGGTCTGGCAGGGGGGTGGATGCAGCAGGCGGAGAGGGGGAGTGCCGTGGGCAGCCAGCTGAGAGAGGAGAGCGGCCAGGATCCCTCGTCAGGGAGGTTTTGGTGTTGCTAGGAGCCGGGCTGGCGCTCACAGGCCATGCTGTTCTTTTGAACATTCAGTGTCACGGAGCATCAGCATGGTCAGGGCCACTCTGTGCTGTGGAGGAACCAGAAGAACGAAATGCCTTCGTCATGGTTTGGAGCCACAAAATAGCAGACATCCCCCACACTGATCTGAGTGACGTCTGCTTCTCTACCTGTTACAGCTTTAGCCTCTGCTTCTCGGTAATATTTATTGAGATGTCAAATCACAGACTTCCCCCACTTTTTTTTTATTTTTAAACTAGAGGCCTGATGCACGAAATTCGTGCACAGGGAGGGCAAGTGGTGTCTCTCTGCCCAGCCTGCACACTCTCCAATCTGGGACCCCTTGAGGGATGTCTGACTGCCCATTTGGGTCTGATCCCGGTAGGATTGAGCCTAAACGGGCAGTCAGACATCCCTCTCACAATCCAGGACTGCTGGCTCCCAACTGCTCGCCTACCTGCCTTCCTAATTGCCTGTAACCGCTTCTGCCTGCCAGCCTGATCACCCCCTAACCACTACCCTTCCAGCCTAATTGATGTCTAACTGCTCCCCTGCCAGCCTGTTTGCCCCCAGCTTCCCTCCTCTGCCGGCCTGGTCACCCCTAACTGCCCTCCCCTGCAGGCTTGATCACCCCCAACTGCCTCCCTTGCAGGCCTCATCCCTCCCAACTGCCCTCCCCTGCTGGCCATCTTGTGGTGGCCAACTTTGATCACATGGGGCAGGATCTGTGACCACATGGGGGCAGCCATCTTGTGTGTTGGAGTGATGGTCAATCTGCATATTACTCTTTTATTAGATAGGATAGAGGCCTGGTGCATGGGTGGGGACCAGCTGGTTTGCCCTGAAGGGTGTCCCGGATCAGGGTGGGGGTTCCCTTGGGATGTGGGGTGACCTCGGCGAGGGGCCTATGGTGGTTTGCAGGCCGGCCACGCCCCCCCAGTGACCAAGCAGAGGCCCTGGTATCTGGAATTTATTTATCTTCTACAATTGAAACTTTGTAGCCTGGAGTGGAGCCAAGACCCCTGCTTGCTCAGTGGCTGCAGTCATTTCTCTTGGGATATTTACCTTCTATAATTGAAACATTATAGCCTGGAATGGAGGCCTAGGCTGGCCAGAGCTGCAGAAGCTTGGCTTCCTTCATCGCCAGGGGCAACCCTAGCTTCTGCTCTCTCCAGCTCCGTGGCTGTCACCATTTCTGTTGGGATATATGTATCTTTTATAATTGGAAACTTGAGTGGAGGCCTAGGCCGGCAAGGGCAGGCAGACAGCTTGCTTTCCTCCATCACAGGGGAAACCCAAGCCTCCCTCCTGCTCTCTGTGGCTGGCAGCCATTTTGGTTGGGGGTAATTTGCATATTGCTCCTGTGGCTTGTGAGTGTAGCAGAGGTGCGGTCAATTTGCATATTATGCTTATTAGATAGGATATGACTTATTGATTTTTTTTTTTTGAGAGAGAGAGAGAAGGAGGGAGGGAGAGGGAGAGAGAGATGGAAACATCAGTGATGAGAGAGAAACATCAATCGACTGCCTCTTGCATACCCTCTACTGGGGATGGAGCCCACATCCCATGTGCCCTGACCAGGAATTGAGCCATGACCTCTTGGTTCATAGGTTGGTGCTTAACCACGGAACCACACCAGCCAGGCTCCCCCACTTTCTAGCAGCTTTTTTTTCAGGCTTCCTTGAACCTTCCCCAAAAATTACCTAGCATGAGCCCCAATCTGAGTCCTTTCTAGCATCCTGTCACTGAGACTCCATGGCTCCTGTGGTCCGAGGGTTCCCTCTGTGCAGTGAGTAATAAACTTAGTGACCTGCAAGTGTGCCCCTGGTCTGTGGCCAGAAGACATGGACATAGGGAAGACCAAACTCACCTCGTTGGTTCTGAAAGCCTGAAAAAAAGAATCTGAAGGCTTGTTTTGGCCTGGGAGCCATTAATTAGTGGTTTAATTTCCAGTTTACTGGACCGTCAGTCTACCTGCAGGCGGGCCTCGCACCTCACAGGCACTCAGTGAGGCAGTTACCGAGCGAGAACAGGAGCGGGGGGCTCAGCTGTAAGGATGACGTTCATTAGCGTGCATGAAGCCCAGTGCCTGGTGCCTGCCCCCTCCCAGGGCCCAGGGACAGTAGCTCTGGGACTGCTGTTCGCCAGATGCTGGAGCTGAGCTATAGAGATGCTCACCCTGGGAGACTTCCAGGCCCATGAACAGGGCAGGAGACCGGGGTGTGAGACACGCACGCCCAGCTGTGCGGGATGAGCACAGCCTTGTCCGAGAGTAGAAGGAGTAGTCAGTCCCCCGGGGGAAGCCAGGGAAAATATTGTGAGGCCAAACATATAATATGTCTGGAAAGAATCGCCCGCCTGTGGGAGGAGGATGGCGGAAAGGGGGCATTTCCTAATGGTGATCTGGGGGTGGGGCAGCTCGAGGCAAGATCTGATAACCGTGCCTGGAGACGAAGGAGCAGTGGTGGGAGCCGTGCTTCATCTCTGTTTGTTTTTGTTTGTTTGTTTGTTTTTGTTTTTTCTGAAGGAGCTGGGGAGCCATTGAAGGTAGTTGAGCACATGAGTGATGCAGTAAGACAAACTAGGTAATGATTTGTCATACAATAATACTAGCTAATTCTTTGTTGTTGTTGTTTTTAAATGTGTTCTTACTGATTTCAGAGAGAGGAAGGGAGATAGAGAAAGAGAAACATCAATGGTGAGAGAGAATCATCGATTGGCTGCCTCTGCACACCCCCTACTGGGGACTGAGCCCACAAGCCGGCATGTGCCCTGACCGGGAATTGAACTGTGACCTGGTCCAGGCATAGCTAAATCTTAAGGAGTTCTTATGAAGTCATCTGTCTGAAGTCCTTTTCACAATGGCAAATGGAGAGTCATTAGCCCATTTCAACAAAGATAAGGAACCAAGGGGTTAAATAACTTGTTTGGGACGATAGAGCCAGAAATCGGCAGAACCGGTCTCAAAGCCACACGGTCCTTAGTAAACTCCTCGTGGCAGCATCTCTCAAAGAACCACCCGGAGCTGAGTGAAGAAGGCAGAGCACTGGGCCCCTCCCGGGAGAACAGCCCATGGACCCAGGCAGGGTCCTGGGAATCGGAACCAGCCAGTGCTTCCCATTGCCCTGAACACCCAACTACAGATGGGCCGGGCAGCAAGACATCGGTTATCCCTTCGGACAGGAACGGGCAGGGCACACCCAGGGGCCGTCTACAGTTCAGAGGTGACAGGTCCTTCGAGTCTTTTGGGAGTCTGGTGGTGGGTGTTGTCCTTTGGCCTCCACCCTCACAGACCTCATGGTGAAAAGAAGGCTGCCATTGTTTATGCCTCAAGCCTTCGCTCAGCCCTGTCCACAGACCGAGAGAGGGACCGCTGCTCCTCATCAGGGAGGACGCGCTTCCCAGAAACTCCAGATCCCATTGGCTGATGGGACGCAGGCCCAGTCCCACTGCCGTGGAAGCAACTGGGCCACCAAGGGACAGGGAGGAGCTCAGCTGTGGAACCCAAGCCAAGGGCCCTCGGGAGAGCCACCCAGCTGCAGTCTGTGTAGACTGGACCAGAGCGGGTGGGACCCGACTGGGTCAGAGCTGATGGGAAGGAAGAGTGACCTAGAAATCTTGTTTAAAATTACAGGGATAGCCCGGCCGGCAGAGCTCAGGGGTTGAGCGTCGACCTGTGAACCGGGAGGTCATGGCTATAGTTCAGTTCCTGGTCACGGCACAAGCCCGGGTTGGGGACTGCATTCCCAGTGAGGGGTGTGCAGGAGGCAGCCCATCGGTGATGCTCGCTCACCGTTGATGTTTGTGTCTCTCCTTCTCCCGTCCTCTCTAAAATCCCAATAAAAATCTAGTTGAAAAATGCAGCTATAAAGATACCCAGACTTTACCCCTGATATCTCCATCAGAATCTCTGGTACATGATCGACTTTGAGAACTACTGGACCAGGAAAAGGGGAGAAAGGCAATCTGTTGGCATCGGTATCTGGCACATAGTAGGTGCTCAAAGATCTGAGTGAGTGAGCCCAGCACACGGAGCGGGAAGGGAGTGTGGGAAGTGGGAAGGAAGCTCCGTCCCGCTTGTGTGGTGGTTTTGTGCCTCTTCAGTGAATTCCCAGGCTAGTGCGGGTTCACTTTGTTTTAGGGAGGACGGTTTGTTGCCTGTGACAGACCCCTGCTCTGGCTGTCGTGGTTTAAGCCCCAGAGGAGACTTTCAGTTAGAAGGAACTAGGGAGTCACCGAGGACCAAGGGCAAGGATGAGGCTGGAACTCCAAAGAGAGCGACGCTGCCCAGCCGGTGTGGTCCAGTGGTCGAGCACTGACCCGTAAGTAGGAGCTCTGCGCTGGATTCCCAGTCAGGGACCATGCCCAGGTTGCGGGCTCCATCCCCAGAGCGGGTGTGTAGGAGGCAGTCAATCAGTGATTTTCTCTCATCACTGATGTTTCTCTCTCCCCCTCCCTTTCTCTCTGAAATCAACAAAAATATATTTTAAAAAATAAAAATTTAAAAAGCGATGGACACCAGGGAACAAATATGTTCGCTGTCCAAAGTGCAGCCTGAGGACCGTGTCCACTGCTCAGGAGCTTGTTAGAGACCCAGGGTGCTGCCTCCCGATCTGCATTTTAAAGAGATCTCGAGGTGTCTGGGTGCCTGTTCCCCGGGGAGAAGCATGCCGTCTGCGTGACAGCTTTATGCCTTTTTTTTTTTTGTTTTTTTTTGGCAGAAGGAAAGTCCACGCCAAAATGCAACCTTAGTCCCAATTTTTAATTCCAGGGCAAGCAGATCTGATTGGCCTCCCAGGTGTCTGCTAGGACGGGAAGGTCTGAGCGTGCAGGCACTGCTCACACCCCCATTTTACTGACCACAGAACGGAAGAGCGGCAACATGGTTTGGTCAAGACCCCATGGCTAGTGAGTGGGGGAGGCAGAGGTTGGTCCCAGGTCAGCCTGGCGTTTACACACACAACACATGCACGCTCACACTCATCCCTGGGAACAATGGCTACTCCAGCATCAAGCTGCACACAGACACCCAAAGCAGCTCCTCCTTCAGGGCCACCTGAAGGCTTTCCCTGTGGGGCCTGCAGGTCCCATTGTTCCCCGTGTCCCTGGCAAGAAGCTGGCAGGCTGAAAGGGGGACTCTGATAGAGCCATCCAGGAGGCTCCAGCAAGAGTGGGTAACTTGGCTGTTGAATTCCAGACACCTGCAACAGAAGACAACTGATAGTTACACGCTTCTGTGATGTGTATTGAAATGTCACCTCCTCGTTGAGGCCTTCCGGGATTACCTTACTTAAAGTCGCATGCCTCCAGCACTTCCTGTCCCACTTCCCTGCTGTATTTGTCTTCATAGCATTTAGCTGTAGAGTATTTAATTTTTTTTTTTTTTTTTTTTTTGCCTGCACACTCACAACTAGAGTGCCAACTCCACAAAGACACTGGTTTTGCCTCTGGCTCACTGATATATTTCTATGCCCGGCGCACAGTAGGTGGTTTGTAAATTTTTGCTGGATAAATCAGTGAATGATGGCAATAGCAGTAACAGTTTCACAGGCTTGATCTCTAATCCTCACAACAGCCCGAGGAGATAGGAATGGGAATCGGTCCTATTTTTTCAGGTGAGGAAACTGAGACTCAAGAAGTTAAGACTTAGGAGCCCAAGCTCTTGAACAAACCCTTTCCCGTCCAGGAGACATCTATTTGGGGTGGCTCACATGTTATCTATGAGTAACCCCACTTCTGAAATGATCCTGCAGTTGGGTGTCTGGCCCTTTGCTTCCTGCCATCTCCCCAGCACAACAAAGACAGAATGGACAAATGGGGCCGCATCAAACTTCTGCACATCCAAGGCGACAACAGATTGGAAATGCCGCCTACGAGTGGGAAAAAATATTTGCAAGCCACACATCTGAGACCTGGTTAACGTCCACTTTACTCCTGTGACCCCGTCTGCTGTGACCTGCCATGAAATCCTGTGACGCTGAGGCTCCCAGGAGAGGGACCTGTGGAGGTCAGGAGCCGAAGTCCCGCCCATCTCCCGGGAGTCCCATCTCCAGGGAGTCTCATGCTCCCTCAGGAGGACTGAGAGGGCCTCCCTGAGCTGGGCTGTAGGGGACCTGGCCACTCAACAACCCTGCCCCCACCCACCCAGCACACACACCTGCCAGCCTTCTTTTTGTGCAGAAAGTTGGGAGGTCATGAGCACGTGACCAGCCATCCTCGGTTAGCACTGCAACTCCTGTGTCCCGGGTGACCTTCTGCCCAGGGCAAACAGGCAGGTGGTCTCCCTGGGTCTTAGTCAAACTCCCCTTCTTGCCTCTGCCCAGCTCTGTTCACCTGTAGACTCGAGCACGGGCGCTTCCTGGCTTCCGCTTCTCATTAACCTTTGCAGCAACTTCATGAGATGGGCACAGTGACTCCCTGCTCACAGGGGAGGAAACAGGCTCACACTCCTGGCCTGCGGTCTCCCGGAGCAAACACTGGACCTGGACACATCAGCCCAAAGCTACAGTGTAAGCTCCCTGACAGGGAGGTGCACCTGAGCATTAACTAGATTGCTGTCGGCCGACAGACAGTCACAAACGAGACGCTCCCTGGAGCTGTGAACAAATTGAGCGTATGGAGCACATTGTGGTCACTTCGGCAGAGGCGGGTACCTTTCCTGGAACTACACACCTTGAGTTCAGGTGCTATCTCCCAGATGCTCTGTGATGATTCGGGTTGAAGATGAAAAGTAACTGGACCCACAGGTACCTGGAAACACTCGTAGGGGCTCAGTCCGATAGTGATGAAGCACGTGTTTGTGTTGGAGGAACAGCCCTTTTGTTCGTGAGAAACAGCAACAAGAAAGGTGGGTTGCCTCTGCTCGACAAAGCCGGGCTCTTCCTGCTGAGATGCAGGGGAAAGAGCCATCCGCGCCAGTGGCTCCGGCTCAGACTCACCTGGGCAGACTGTGAGAACGCAGAGAGCTGGGTCCACACAGGAGTTTCTGATTCCGTAGGCTGAGGTGGGGGGCGGGGGGGAAAAGGGGGCAAGAATTTGCCTTTGTAGCAAATTCCTAGGTAGGTCGGTGCTTGCTGACTGGGGTCCAAACAGGTCAAAGGAAGCTGGAGCCATGAGCCAAAGCCCGCGGGATAGGTGAGACGTGTCCGTGGAGGCAGGTGTGGTTGATGGACACGTCTGAGAAACTTGGCATGAAGGTGGAACATATGCCTGTCAAGATGGTTTGTTCAACTTTGAGCAAAAGCCGCTGAACGTCCCTCTGCGTGTTTCAGCGAGAACAAGGAAGCTGAGGGACCGGGCATTCCTTGACATGCAGCATCAGACCGATATTGTCATTCTTGCCACGCTGCCCCAGAGGGGGAGGTCTAAAAGGACCCATTCAGTATGTGTGAACTTTCTAAGGAATATCCATACTCGATTAAAAAAAAAATGAGGGCTATGAAAGCGTCGCATCGACAGGTGTTTGATTGGCAGCTTTTTAAAATCTGTTGTACACAAAACAGTGGCACATCTTACAATCTATAATGGCTTACATTCAGAGAATGAAGATGTTTGTTAAGAGAAAAGACAGCGCCTCGAACCTGTGGCAGAGAGGTTGCTTCAGCCACAGCCCAAATAGGTGATGGTGCGAGGTCTGTGTTGCGTTAAATAAAGAGGTTTGAGACTACCTGTTGTATCTTGCACAGTGATAAATATGAGCGGTCCCTTTTTTCTTTTTCCCTCAGAACTTCAGTGAGATTACCGGATTACTTTTTTTTAGGAGTACTTGTGTTAAAGAGTGTTTTGGGGAGAACTTGTAGTTTTACCCAGGATTTCTTCAATCCGTTTCTTTCGCTTGTTTGTTAGGATTTGTGTGGTAAAGCCCAGGGCAGAGTAGCTCAGTGGTTAGAGTATCGGCCCGCATACCAAAGGGTCTTGGGTTTGGTTCCAGGTCACATATCTGGGTTGAGGTTCAGTCCCCGGCCCCAGTTGGGTGTGTGCAGGAGGCAGCCAGTTGATGTAGCTCTCTCACATCGATGTCCTCCCACTTTCTCCCCACTCCTACACACCGCACCCTTCCTCCCTTCAACCCTAAAAATCAATGGAAAAAAGATCTTCCTGTGAGGATTACCAAGCAAACAAAAAAAGAAAGGACCTAAAGCATTTGCTTGGATTAACAGAAAACCTGGTGTGAACGATGGGTACATTTCTTGTTTATTAAAGAAGCGTGGGGTGGGAGAGTTTCAGAACTCTGGCTCAACCCCTGATCTTGCCGTTCCCTTGTGCTTACAGAATGGCTGCACATCCTCACTCCAGCATGTCCAAAGACAGGAAGTGGGGTAACCAGGGCAACAGGAATGAGCATTCCTCCGCTGTCTCTCTTCCCCCACTTGTTTGTCTGGCTTTCATCCAGGAGGACATCTTTACAGCCCCCCAGCATGTCTCCTGTCCTCGCTGGCTGGGAGGCAGCCACGTGAACATGCCTAAGCAGCCAGGGAGTCTGGGAGAGCAACCGCACACACTGGTGCTCCAGAGAGGCGGGGGCAAAAGGAATAGCTGCTGAGTGTTAAGGTTATGAAGATTAACATCCAGCCTGTCGTTTAGTTTCAGCTCCAGAATTTGTTTTTGAGCATGGCTACCAAACGTATCTGCCCACAGAAAGCACCGAGAACCAGAGCACCACTGTCATCTCTCTGCCCGCCAAGTCCCGCGCCAAAAAGCCCTCGGCGCCCCCTGCCCAGAAGAGGCTCAACTGTTGCTACCCAGGTAAAGGCAGCGAGTCCTGCCTGTGGGTGTCCTGCCTGTGGGTGTCCTGCCTGTGGGTGTCCTGCCTGTGGGTGTCCTGCCTGTGGGTGTCCTGCCTGTGGGAAGGATGGGGCGTCGTGTGGGCTCCAGGCTCCTACGTCGTGAACTCAGTGTAGATGCGCTCCAAACTCCCTGGCTTACAAGTCAGAGCCCCATATGTGTGTCATCCCGCACGCCCTGCCCCCGCTCTCCTGGTCACCAGGTCAGACCCCGTGTGTGTGAGTGTGTGTGTGTGTGTGTGTGTGTGTGTGTGTGATCCAGCACGCCCTGCCCCCGCTCTCCCGGTCACCAAGTCAGACCCCGTGTGTGTGTGTGTGTGTGTGTGTGTGTGTGTGTGTGTCATCCCGCACGCCCTGCCCCCGCTCTCCCAGTCACCAGGTCAGACCCCGTGTGTGTGTGTGTGTGTGTGTGTGTGTGTGTGTGTGTGTGTGTGTGATCCCGCACGCCCTGCCCCCGCTCTCCCGGTCACCAAGTCAGA